>CAAAJI010000124.1:106072-125716 GCA_900642245.1 Fragilaria radians | reverse complement strand
TCACCGATACCACATTAGGATACTTCTACAGGCCTAATCGGTGGCATAGTGCAGAAGCATGTAGAACAATTTTAAACTTGAACCGTAGTATAATCAATCTAAATGAAATTTGCCAAAAATACATTATTTCATGCAGTTCATAAATCAAGGAAAGATGATTTATAACTGCAATAGCCAAATCTCGTAATCTAAAGCTACAATTTCAAAACAGATTAAAATCTTAGCATATTTAAGATTTCCTCGATCTTCATACTAGCCCGTTTTTAAGACCTGATAAATAAGAAAGTGATGATTTGATGATACATTTTGGCGACATTCAGCTTTTCCCGACCATTTGACTTTTTTATTATGCCTTCCAAATCATCGGAACCTTATGGGTATAAAGCAGATGCTGGTTTTTTTGCCAATTGTAAACCAATTTAGAATAGCTTGGCATTCAAAAAATTAACTTAAATCTAATGGAAAATGGGAACAATTAATGAAAAGGTTGTCAAAGTTTTGGGCCAAAAAGAGGTTTGTTGAACAAAGCTCAAATCAGGCAAGAATTGTGTTCTTCAATACGCCTTCTCACCATGGAACCTGAATAGTTTGATCATCCTGTTCTAGAAGGCAAACTCAATATTATCAGTAAATATTTACCTTTTATGAATTCTTAAATAAAGGACAAAATTCAAAGGCTTAGACCAACCGCAAGTTACACTCAAAAGAAATATCTCTCTTCAATGCAAGATATATTCTATTCTGGTGTTTTTAGGTAGCAGAATCATGGTGTGAGCATGAAATGATGAAATCTGTTGTGAAACACTGCCTTTTGAAAGTTACACACTTTACCTTTTTTCAGCTGAAGCAAGCCGCGAAAGTATTAGGTATCATCAAGGCTTAATAGTTTGATCAATCACTAGCCTGCTCCTCTCTCACATCCAAGTTTTGAGGTTGATTATTACTGGATTGGGGCTGGTTAGGAAATCCAAGTATTGCTTGCAAGGAGGCAAAATGACGATCGTGATCTGAAAAGGCAGTGGAATTTTTAATGTCTTCTAGGATTTTACTCAATTCAAACACTTGTCCAAAGTTTGGGACACTTAAAGTTTGTATAATCTGACAGCGAATCCTGCAGGCTTTTATCTTTAGAACCTTAATCAAAAGTAAACAAAAGCTCTCATTGGGATACTGATTTCGTAATCGAACGTATTGGGGTCGTCTGTAAACCACAAAATTTGAAAATCCTTGGAGCGGTATAATAATAGCATGGGCAAGAAGCAAACCATAGTTTTTCCTTCCTGTAACTTCTTCATGAATGCGGTCAATCCCTGGGATAAGGTGAATGACGTAAAACATGGTAACATAAAATAGGCTCTGAGAAAAAACTTGCTGAGAACGAGAGTTTTGTCTCTTTGTCGTCACTCTGGATATCAAATGATAAAGTTTTTGACACAGGGAAGGATGATCTTCATGATTCTCTACAGACTGTTGTGTGACGTTTATGGCTGGGCTGTACCGAGCATTTCGATTCTCTTGTAACTTTACTGCTTGCCATACCATAAACTGACAACAAAGGATTATTCCGAACATTAACCAAAGTGGAAGAAACACCACATATCGTCTCCAAGTCTGAAAATCTTCACCGCGTACACAAGTCACTAATTCAATTTCGCTTTCCCTTGATTTGCCACATCCACTTGGAAAGGAAGCAATCCAGCACCAAAGTTCAGCCTCATTGAACATTTTGAAGGACAACGCCGCAGATGAAGTTGCAAGTGCAAATGTGATTGGTAAAGCATGGAGAGCAAGCTCAAAATTCTTTTTGATCTTTTCCTCGGATAAATTGTATCGAATAGCCAACAAAAAATAAATTGTAATCATTGCCGAGTAAATCGGAAGAGCGGAAGACATCTGTATCAAAAATCCTTGAAAATCGCAAGTTTGCTCGTTCCCTATGGCGAACACAACATTTTCTGAAGGTTTTGGTATCGGCCAAGTTGTTAGGAAACGTCCACTGGATACAAATAGATCGATCAACGCATATCCACAAAGTAATCGATGATACACCAATCCTTGCTTGGATTTATCTGTTCCGACTTCTACCACAATCCATATCGAACCAAACAATGAGAGTAATGCAGAAAATTTCGGTACTATTGCCAAGGCGATTGATTGAGAACTGGAGAATGTCTCTTCTGACATTCTTGAACTTCACGAAAGTAATGGAATGGAAGACTAGCCAAGATTCAAAGATGATTTTCCACTTTTTCAAAGCATTTATTTGTGTAGATTGTATACTCTGACATTTCGTATACGCAAATAGTCTTTTTCCCCTTTACGCAACTCGAAAAAGATTTTGTCATCAAAAGAGTTTTGTTCATAAAAAATATTTTGATCTCATTTTTCATTATTTTTCATTTTTCTACCTATTGAGACTCATGCATGGTTTCTGTACAGAGTAACAGGAACTTTGAAGTCAAAATTAGAGTAATTCACCTCTTGGATGATCTTGAAAACAATTTAAAGCATGCATCTGGCTCTTTGACAAACGTGGTTAATTTACTTCATAACCTCACATTTCACTGATGAGGTTAAGAAATGCGAAACTATTCTTTAGCTCCCAAGGTTGCTGTTATGACAATAATTTCTATGAAATCATTGTTGAAAAGATGGGACATTCATTAAGAGTATCTGATGTTGTGCGTCACTAAATTATGAAAAACATACAAGATTTGGTAAGGGAAATAACGCTGTTCACTTGATGTTGTGTATACTAAAAGTCATAGCACACAATCTACACAAATCCGCTTTTTATCTTGGATTTCAGGATTTCATGATCTATTCGTTGATTATGGTCTTCGTAATCTTCAAATGATTATTACAAATATACATAGTGCTAGAGTTATTGTAGATCTAAAATTGTTGGATTATCCAAATGCTATTTCCTATAAAATGCTTACAGTCCTACTCCTTTAAGAATGACTATTCTACATTCATTGAAACAGGAAATCCCAGAATTGCCAACTCGATAACGTTATCGAGTCCTAAGCAGTTACTTCTAACTCTGGAATTATTGCTGAGGTGTTATCTCGGATGCAAATCAAGTTTAGAGCTGAAAACTAAGCACACTGACGTCAACCGCCCAATATAGCAACTTTATAAAACAAGAATAAAAAGGTCGACAAAAGCACAATCTAAAATTCTCTGATTAAGTTGATAGAATACGATCTTATAATGGAATGAAAGGCAGACAGAGTTCAAATGAATCACTACTATCAGAAGTTAATTTTCAACAATCTGATGGGCAAAACAGCCAAAGAAGCACTGAAAGATTACGCTATCTGCGCACTTCCTACCACATAGAAAGTTAAGGATATAACGTTATCGGCAACTTTATGAAGGTCATTCGGTATATGACATAGGTAAATATGATTATAGCAATACGCCATAGATATATTTGGAAATACATACAACAAGGTGCAACCGGAATGTTTCAGAAAGGCAATTACTGTAACGAAATGCTACCAATCAGCATAATCAAGCTCAAAACTTCCTAT
This sequence comes from Fragilaria radians, assembly GCA_900642245.1. Taxonomy (NCBI): domain Eukaryota; phylum Bacillariophyta; class Fragilariophyceae; order Fragilariales; family Fragilariaceae; genus Fragilaria; species Fragilaria radians. The sequence continues at coordinate 122,177 of CAAAJI010000124.1, read as the reverse complement.
AAGTCATGCATGCTTCTTTGCAGCAGCAACAACAAACCGCAGGCCAAATTCTTCAGTGTCAGAAATGAGATATGAACGTAAAAGAATTTTTCCGAACAAATATCTAGCAATATTTACAGACAAAAGCAGAAAAAAGAAGTTGCTATTTAAATGAAAATGATGTATGTCATCAAAGAAAACTGGTGATTTAAACTCAAGAAACAAACTTAAAGCCATTCTCAGATGTGTGTAGCACATGCTAAGTGAAAGTTCAAGATTATTACAGATGGAATCTCTAGATGAATAAATAACACATTTTTGAGATAATTTTGAAAAATAGTTACTGGTATACAAGAACTTTGAGCACATTAAAATTTAAAGAAGCATTGGTATTTACATTCTCACTATCTCGATACATACATATGTCAGGCAAAAAGCCTTGACAGATTTAACTGTCTTAATCGTAGGATCCAGAGGCATGTATTAACTCAAGTATCTCTTTGAGAAAGCAATTTCGAGTTTTGGGCATGGTGCGTCTGTCGGAAAGAAATCTGGTGCAATGGGACTTCTATGCTACACTTTATTAGATTTCTTACATTAAAAATAGCCTCGTAGGAAGGCTATAAAATGAACCAATGTGGAGGATTAACTTAAAATTGTTTTGCTGATAGTTCCTTGTTGCTGTTCAAATCTCAGGTTCGCAGTGGCCTCTTCCCTTTCCGAACATTTTTGGATTATCATGTGTTTGCTAATTCTTTTCATCAGGAAAAGGAAGCTCTGCGGATTTAGTAAACTCATCAATGGCTCTTAGCTTACAACTTATATTGTTGCGCCTTTCCGCAGCTTCTAAAATATAGGTTTGTCTGTGTATATATATATTCCTAAGGATGTTCAAAAAAGTGAATTGATATGGATGTCAAGTCTTGCAACTCCAAAATAAGATTATTTTAGAGTCTCTTTGTGCTTTTCATTACATTGGATACTGCTACTCCCTGTAACCAATCCTATACTTGTCTGATGTTATTCTGTTGTATTCGTCCAAACCGGGGTATCGTCTTTTCAAAGCCATAAATTATAAATTATACTGGGGATTTTCCATAACATATGGATTTTTCTACAAACACATCTACACTACTAAAAAAGTTTCACATCCGATCTGGCTGGTGCTAACCCTTAACCCTTGTGCATTTTGTTAGTTCAAGAAAATATCTACACGTGATCGAGTACGAGTATAAAGTTTACAGAGTGAGCGACTAAAATCAATAGGGATATAGGTTATTGGGAAGTAAAAAAATAATTCCATCCTACTTTCATCCAGAACTATAAACTGGAATTTTGTCAAGACTTTCAATTGTAAACTGTAGAATATTTAATAAAATTTTCATTCAAATGCAACTGAAATTTGGATATTTCTAAAAGCAGTATTAATCTGGAACTAAATGAAATTCCTTCAAAACAAATGAAAAAATCAAAAAAACAATTCCTTTAAATTTATTTTAATTTCTGTGATGTTGAATGCAACCGTAGAGACCAATGACATGTTAGGTCAAGTAGTAAAACTTTAATATTGTGTCATGCATCAGATTGTATGACCTGCAAATTCTAGGCTCGCAAATAACAAATCATAAACATTTTAGTCATAACAATTGCTAGAGATGTAAAAATTCAAGGATACATTCTCTTTTGTAAAATAGTTAACTCTGCGGAGCAAAGCAAGCACCAACTACTAGTTGAATTCGAGAAAAAATTGAGACCCGGTGACAGTTTGTTTCGATTTGTGATTTGTGTGTAATGGCGACATTTAAGAATGTCAAGAACAAAGGACAAGTCCGTCGTCGCTTTAGCGATGACGAAGAAAATGGTGATTCAGCTTTAGATGCTATTCAATTGACACGGAAAAAGCAAAAGTTAGTGAAAGCGACACTTTATAAGAAAGGATTGGATGCAGAAAAGACTTTGAAGCCTGAAAAGACATTCATTCCAAAAAGCGAACAGTCGACATCCACTGATATCCAAAATACTTTATTCAAGACAACATTTAGCTCAGTAGAAAATGGACCGACAGAGACGGTAATGCAGAAAAAGCATCAATCTGCTATGGAAGAATTCATTCATAAACAGCTACACAGTGAAAAGCAAAAGGATGTTCATGATAATGTCGACACACGTATCGATGACTCGACATCCGCAGCTGAAGCTGATATGGGTGCAGGAGGAACTCTCCTAGGAGGTACAGGAATAGCCGAAGTCATATTGCCCTTAGAAACCAGACTTGACACCGTTCGGAAAACGGAAGAGCTTAGAACAAGTGTTTCCATGGTATCCGAACGCAGAAAAATTTCATCAGCTGCATTTCAAGTCGATGAGGATCTATTCTCTGATAAGACACTTCTCCTTCAAAATACGTTCAGACAATTTAAACCAAATCGTCAACAATCAGCTCCCAATGGTACGGATACAGAAAGTGTGTCCAAAATTTTACCTGACTCGGCACGTACAGGTTTCCAAGCTAACAGGAATCCAAAACTCAAGGTAGCTAGCCAAACAATTCAAAAGGGAAATGATGACCGAGTTTTGAAGGATTTTATTCGAAAAGAACGTGCGAGACGTTGAATCCATTCAAATTTTTAATAAATCTTAATGAATTACTGTAATGTTTTTCGAGGCGCTTATATAGTTTAAAATCCAAGCAGATATCTATTTTACTGTCATTAAAAGATTGATAATCATGAATTACGAGCGTTGCATGGATCAAGTCTCGTTTCATCTTAATTTGAATATAGAGATTTCAATGATTCTCCATGTATTTGTATCAAAATATAAATGTGAGGTAACGCGTAAATCATGTCCGCAAGGGAGATAAGTCTGTCTAATATGAGTAAAGTTGCAGAAAAGAAACATCAAATGCTTTTCTACTTATTTCGAAGGTGCTACAATCCATTTTAAACTGGGTCAAAGAATGCTTTGCCAGTCTTGGGTGCCTCGACAACCATATTCATTACGGTACGATTGACCGCAGGGTTCTGTCCTTCAGGATCAGTTGCCTTGATCAACTGGAAGACAACAGCAAGGAAACCGAACATAGCAGAAGTAGTCAAAATTGCTTCTCCAGTGCTGATGTGTTGACAGTCGAAATCAATCGCCATTTCAGGTGCAACACCATCATCGAAAATCAGATCATGATTTTCTGTGAGCTGTGAATAGGACAATAAAATGGGTTAATGATATGATCAAGTTGACGATAATTCACAAGCCAAACTCGTTGTGTCAATTGGATTGCATCATAAAATACCATGATTCCGTATTCCAACAAAGTCGTCGTTCTTACAGGTTGACTAGGAACTGGAAGCCGTGCAAAAGGAGGCAATGGAGGACTGGGCCCTCTCATGATTGATGATGCCGCCCTTGTAACAAGAGCGGAGCGTCGTAGCAATAAGTTCGCAACCATTTCGATTAGGATACGTTTATCAACGTCAGAAAATTGGTAGCACTTAGGATTATTCGAGCTTTCCAAAAGGTTTCTACTCATAAAACTCGAATCTATGTACAAGTAATACCATGCTTCATTGCAGTAATCATCGCATTTCAGGTTCTAATGTATTTTTCCTCAACGATATATATAGATCCAAGATAGTTAGTTTGCTCCCAGATTTGCTGTCTCCTTTTGGCGTTCGAAAGGCAAAAGGACCAATCACGGTTTTAAAAACCCTTCGAATTGAGATTTGCAAGAGGGCTTAGCTTGCTTTAGTTTTTAATGTCAACATCCTTAACTGACAAGAGTTTACGGCAAGAAACGTTTAGAGTTAAATGAGCAGAAACTATTAACTGAGTTGCTAATTATGTATTATCATATTTCAAAAGGCTGTGATGTCGAACATACACAAAGAATACATTGGTTCTCTTTGACTGCAAGCCAAAAATCCATGATAAAAATTGTTTCATGTCCTTGTACTGCTTTTGTTTCAGCGTTAACGATTCCTATCAATCAGCATAGACTGTACGGTCACCTTAAGAATTGCTATCACTGATAGTAGACGAGGTGCTGCTCCTTCTCCCACAGATTGCTTCCATATATTCCTGTGCTTAAGCCATGCAATCGATATACAAAGAAATGTAAATTCTACCAATTGAAGACAAAGATACCGAAATACTTTATGAAAAGTCCATTGTGACATTGACCTCCCGTTGTTTATGGATATCAATTAGTTGCAGGCTAGTGATTTGAGGGAAAAGATATAGTGTCAGCAAAAATATTTTGCAGAACCCTTACAAGTTGTGGAGCATATTTGGCTACAGTCGTATATTTGTTTAAAGTAATGAAGACCATTGGTGATTAACTAAAAAAGTTAATGTGTCACAATATGAACCTTGCTTCTGAAATTAATCAGCCAATATTTTGTTGTGAAATCAATCAGTACATTTTTTGTTGTGAATGAAAAAGTGTTCGTAGATAGATAGGCTATTATTATATCAAGATTTAGTAGATTGGCGTTAAGTGTATGTAGTACACGGTCATAATACTATAAACCAGTAGGATGGGTGCAAATCAGAATTTAGGATAGGATTAAAAAGTCATCAATCGCATCTTTTATCAAGAAGCGATGGCAAACTTTACGGCACTCTTCTTCATAGCATTGATTGTGAATGTTGTTGTAACATTTCGTGCTTCTTCTTTATGGAAGAAGTTTTTCGGGTCTTCTTCTCAAGAGGAAGAAGCAGGAACGAAGGAACAAATCGCAACGCATCAATCTTTGCTCCGAAAATATTTGTTAGTTTACTTGCTTGCTACTCTCTCGGATTGGTTGCAGGGCCCATATGTGTATGCCCTATACGATGCATACAAGTACTCTCAACATGATATTGCTGTGTTGTTTGTTGCTGGATTTGGATCTAGTATGATCTTTGGTAGTTTCATTGGTGGTATGGCAGATTGGGGAGGACGTCGTCGCTTCATTGTCATCTTTGCAATCACCTACGCTGCAAGTTGTATTACAAAGCGTAAGTTACAAATTCTATAATCCATTCCTATCAGATTGAATTGAGAATGTAATATAAACATTAACTAACGTGACATGATATGAACCAACATTCTCAGATTTCAAGAATTTTGCAATTCTCATGTTGGGTCGATTGTTGGGAGGGGTTGCAACATCGCTTCTATTCAGTGTCTTTGAAGCTTGGCTTATCCGTAGTCATTCAGATGCAAATTTGGGAAAGAACTTTTTGAGTCAAAGCTTCTCCGCTGCAGCGTATGGAAATTCTGTCATCGCCATCCTTGCTGGTCTTATTGCGAACAAGGCAGCATCCAGTACTTCCATGGAACCCATCTCGGGAGAATTCATTTATGTTGGTGGCTATCTTAACCCCGTAAGTTTGATCATTTTTTCTAACTAAGATCGTAAAGATTTACCATTTTCTTACATCATCTTGTGGATACAGTTTGACATTGCTCTCTGTGCTTTGGTACTCTGCGGTATTTTCTGTGCCACCTTGTGGGAAGAAAATTATGGCGAAGAGCACCATGCTAATGGTCGTGAAGAAGAAAAGAATGACGACGGTCGTCAGTCCAACTGGAGCGATGGTCTAAAGAATGCCTTTGTAGTAACAGTTCGCTCTCGAGACATTCTGCTATGTGGAATCATATCATCATTCTTTGAAGGATCCATGTATATCTTCGTCTTCATGTGGACTCCAGCTTTAACATCTCTCATGGAGGACAAGAAAGCAGATCTTCCATTCGGAGTCATCTTTTCAACATTCATGATTTCGTGTATGGCGGGGTCTTCCTTATTCTCGATTCTTATTTCTCAGTTCAAAGGAGAAGCAATAGCAGTTGGAGTATTTGGTGTATCTGCCATTTCTATGGCACTTGTGGCATTGGGGACTACGGATACTGTGAAATTCATTGGTATGCTTGTCTTCGAGATGTGTGTTGGTATTTATTTCCCTGTAATGGGAACTATGAAGGGCTCCATCGTGCCTGAAGACAAAAGAGCTGCTATCTACAACTTGTTTCGAATTCCTTTGAATTTTATAGTCCTTTTTTCTCTCCTCACGGACTTGACGCCTACGATGTCTTTTACGCTGAATGCGTTCATGTTGGCCATTGCCACATTTTTGCAAACAACTCTGATGATGAGACGTCTCAACATGAACAAAATAGCAGATTTGGCCGAGAAGTCATCCCAACAATCAAATGTTATGGCTTCTGAAGACAGTGTCCCATTGATGGAGGAGAGCGGAGATGGGGTTTGATAAACTTGAATCGCAATCTCTCTAAAATACAGTGTTAATCCAAATGAAAGTATTTATTTATTTAATCATGCGCGTTTCCTTTGTAGCAGATTCTGAACGTCATCATATGTATTCTCTTTATTTAACTATCAATGTAGAATGTTTGGTTAACTCAAGGCATTCACACTATATCCATGAAATATTGCTCATAAAGTTCATATTTCTTGAGTAAATTTTCCATGATCGAAAATGAACTGACGTCCGAGTTCCAACTTTTCGGCACTCTCAATCGTGGTGACAGGGGTAAGAGTCCACACTTCCATGTTCGCAATTTCGAAAGCATCCAAAGGGTTTATTGTTGGGAGAGCCGGTGATGCGAATGTATGACATGGATTAGAAAAGCCATGAAACATATCAGAACAAATCAGTAACCCAAATCCTCCTTCTTGATCTTTGTCATTATCTGGGAGTCCTCCTCCAATAATTATCTTGCCGTCTGGAGTTTCAAAGTATTGTACATTTCGATTCTTTCCACTCCAAGGAAATATTTCTAGGTCAGCCTCTAACGCAATTTGATCATCCACTGTATTGCAATGAGTAAAACGCGATTTCTTCATCCGCCACAAAAATGCTTCGCAAGAACCATAAAAGTCTTTCCCTCGTGGACGCCATGGCGAGGATGTGAAGGAACCAAACACATCACCCTGAACAGTTTCAATTGCAATGACAGTTCTGGCAGATGATCTTACCTTATCTAGTAGCACGCGCGGAGAAGAACCGTCACGAACCAAACTGTATTTGAGCCAAAAGTTATCTTGTTTAACGGAAAAAGGAAGATGAATTCGCAAGACATCCATCATAGGTGGCGACAGAACATGAGGCTCACAGCCCTTGTCATTTGGGAATGTTCCAAGAATTGAGAATTTCAGATTCGATTCAGTATCTTCATTGTCATTTTGACAATTGGACTTGTCATACTTTTTCTTTTTCCTCTTAAGGATCTTGCTAATTAATCCTTTCTTGGGGCTCTTAGGCTTTGAATTATCTGCCTTTGGTTCTTCTGGAAAACATTGTTTGTGTAAGTCAGCCATAATTTTGTCTTTCAAAGAACAATGTTGATAATTCATCCAGACTTCATTGCGAAAACATACTTTTCCTGAAGAAGGCAAGGACAAATTTCCTACCACAATGTGATGCTCTTCTTTTTTCTCCTCTTCACTAAACAATGGATCACGAAAGAGTACTTTAGACGACCTTAGCAAATAGCTTGCAGTTACATCGGGCATGCTAATAAGCTCCAAAAGAAATTGTTTTTCTGTGTTTGATAAGCTTTCCCCTTTTTCAGCGATTCTTTGACTAAGATAGTTTCGTGCCTTCGAGAGTTCATCATCTTCGGTGAACGACGGGGGTACACTTTCTCCTGATTTCGTCTGCACCTGTTTCAAGAAATGTTCTTCATTCTTGGTCAGAGAACTGGTCTTTCTTACCGCAACTGCCAAATTCTTAGCTACTCGCCAACGGCGCTTAGATTTAGTCATCATCGACAAAACACTTGATATTGGAGGAACAATTATGGAATGTTTACTCTCGACATCCTCGAAAACCTCCACGCAACCATTGTCTTCCATGTTGTCCATTTATCTATCGTGGCACGAACCCAATCTAGGGCCTTCGATACACACACCTTAGGAATGTGAGGAAAGTGGAAATATGGATATTTTCAGTGATGTCAACCGTTTAATATCTTATCCTGGACGTTAAGTTGTTGAAAAAATTGGATTTATTAAAAATTAGGGGTAATACATAAATATGTAAATTAGGTCGTACTTTCACATAGACGCGAGGTCATGCTCGCTCACTTTTTTTCATAGCTCTTCCGTTAGCTGTTTCTTCGAGAAACAAAATTTATTACAAGTAACGTTGACTTTGATATTTTTTGAAACAGTGCATTTAGCATTTGTAGTATATAATCAACAGAAGCAAAAATACACAGACATCATCACAATATTGATTTGTAAGAAAAAATGAATTTTAATTTTATCAAAAGTCTAAAAAACAATATACCTTCATGGAACTAATGTAGAATTGTGCTTCCTCCGTAAGTCCCTTATAGAAGCAAACAGCTGCTTCACAATCCTTATTTTAACAGAAATACATTATCCAAAATTTAAAACAGGAGAGATCTCTGTCACATCGTTCAGATTGTGAAAATATCATCATTCACTCTTGATGGACACCATCTAGCACTTTCAAGATGAAGAAAAAGTCATTGAAAATCAAATTGCATTACCCCAATGTAAAAGATTGAAGCAAAATCAATCTGCTTTGAAGAGAAACATGAATTTGCATGTGCTCCATCCAGGACGGACTCGTGAAAAACCAACCAATAGAAAAGACTAACACATGGAACTACTTTACCGTACACGGTTCAATTTTTTGTTTGACTTTCTACCTTGCGAAGTCACAAGAGAAAAGAGTAATGTACCGATATCAATTTGCCTTAGGCTGTGATTATGTGGTGATCATGTGCATTAGAAGGGATCACTTTTATTAAATAAATTATCAGGAACACATCTCAAACACCCTATCAAAGGGCATTTGAGAACTGAGATAAAAGATTTCGGTGGAGTAAGAGAAAAGGATATCTCTTGTTAGAGTCTCGAGTTCCACACCAAGAAATTATTCAAGGAAGACTTTTTGGTAATATGAAGTGATAAAATATTCAAGGAAAGGGTATTAAATGGTATTCTTCATTTTTGATTTTTTAATCACATGATCGACATGTAGGCAATGTGTGCAAAGAAGAATTAAAGAAGATAAAGAAAAAAGTGCGTTCATGTTTCCAAATATCATCCGTGTATTTGACTGGAAACCTACATAAGCAAAAAAGGTGAAAAACAAGAATAAAACGGAAAGTGTTGAATTTGAATGAATATTTGGGGGGCAAATATAGGTGTAATTAGTAAATTAGTTGAAGGATCACAATCTCTTGAGTTATAGAGTCTTTCAATAGACTTCTTCTATTCCTCATCACCTTTTACCCACCTCTAAATTGGAGTTTCCCATGGATTAACTGCAACTATCCAGTTGCAAATAGTGACACGTTTTGAATCCTTTAGGTTGCCATCAGGCATGGTTAATAGTGGGAATTTCCACTTTTAAATCCATTTTTACACTCTGACCACTCATTTTTGAAAAAATGTCATAAGGGTCAGCTTTCAGGGCAAAATGGGAATTAGAGTGTAGCGTGAAGATTTCAAGCCGTAATTCTTCAACCGGTGATGTGGAGAATGCCTTGTGATTATTTTGTCGTGCATTTGGAAAGGAGAATCCCGAGGACGAGAATGCAAGGAAAAGGAAAAGAAGCCAAAATATTCAACATTTTTGTGCACCATGGAGAATTGATAAACTAAAGAAACACCACAAAGCAATGCATCCAGGGAAATGGGCAGAGTATGAAATATTTTCGACTGAAACAAAAAAATCTTTTTGATGATAATCTGGAGGCGAGCAATGAATTGAATTATTTTCAATTTTGCAAGGCTAGGATTTGAAATTACTGTTGAAAAAGAAATTATAGAATCAATCGTCAAACCCTTTTTTTGGAAAGTGACAAGGATGAAGAAACCGAGATACTAGAGGCGCGGAAAAAGGAGTTGATTGGATTTGAGCCCATTCACGATGAGAAAAATAACATTGATTATTATCGACCCATTTATTCAAAATGGCTTACAATATGACCCTGTAATAAGCCCTATTGCAAATGGATTATCATTTCGGCAGACAATTAATGTAATTGAAGGCTTCCGAGATATGACAGGATTGGGAAATAAAATTGGGTATTTAAGCAGACGCAAAGTGACAATGCTAGTAAGAGTTTTTTTGTGCACAGTCCTTTCGAGTAATAGCGGACGCTATGCAATACTGTTGGGCTTTTACAATAGCTAATAGATGGGGGAAACAAAGGCTCATTGCCCTATTTGGATTTTAGACTGCGGTTGGTTTTAGGCTATGAAATGTTTAATGTGCATCGCATAGCAGCACCTATGTATGAAAGTCACACTGGCAATAACATGTTTGAGTTAACTTCCAAAATCCTTGATGTATTTTCCCCCAATTGGAAGAATAAACTAATTGGAGGTACAACCAATGGAGCGTCAAATATGACAGGCTGTTATGTAGGAATGGTCACACAGACCCAACAATTGGCTCTTCCTGGCTTTTATCGAGTGTGGTGTGAATGTAGACCATCAATTGGATTTGGTTGTACAGGATCATTTCAAATCCATGTTTAATGAATCATTTATCCATGTAATGCATGGAATAACAGGACATTTGAGACAACACAAGAACTTGATTCAAAAAATGAAAGCAACTTGTCCCCAATTTATTGACACAAGATGGGACGATTTATAGCTGAAGGTGGTGCATTTAGGTTTACAAACGTTTTGATTGAACAAATGGACCGTCTTCGAGCAACTTTTACACAAAGTGACATAGATGATCTTGAATCACAGTTTAAAAATTTTCTGAAGAAATATCACGTAGATAAGAACTTGAAACAAATTGTACAAGCGGCTTCCAAAAACAAAGCTTTTGCTGAACAGAAGAAATTATTTTACAAAGATCATCCGTGTTAGTTACTTTGGGCTGAGAATTGGCCACAACATTTCCAGGCACTTCAACTGTTGAGTCTGATTTTTCTGTAATCGGTTGGGAAAAAGATGAGTATCGAACCAGGCTGAGCAATCTCAGTCTTGAAGGTGTACTTCATGCCAAGCAAAGGAAAGAACTGAAGCATATGGTATTTTGAACCAGTTTAAAGCATAAAAAGTAAAAACACACTTTCGACTTCTTTTCACTATTAGCTGAAAAGTAGAAAAAGTGGAAATTAGCACAATTAACCATGCCTGGTTGCCATGCTGAAATGGAATATTTAGACCTAGATTACTGTCGCTGAATCCGCCTTTTCGAGGGTGATATCTTTGTGGATACTTCTCGAGGGATGCGTGCATTTATGTAAGACTCATTATCACTGAAGATGTAACAGTCATCAAGTTTATCTCAGTTATCAGGTTCATCTGTTTATGTTGAAGTCAAAGAGAGAAGAAGGTTGGAACCTTTGTGGTAGATATGGCAAACCAGAGAATTGGATTAGCATCAAATGTTCCCCTGTATGTTGGGTGTCAGGCTGTTGGCGGTGAAAATGCCAACAAAGTGTCAAATTGTCAACTAATGAGGCCAAAGTTTGTAGAGGCAGTGAAGGTGATCAGGTTTGTGTACTACCTTTTGGAAACTTCTTTCAAATGTATTGCTAGAGTAGACAATACTGCTGCATTTTTCATGACACGAGGACTAATTCATACTATTGATGGCCAGTACCATCTTCTACAAGTTCATCTGGAAGATTGTTTTTGTAAGGACATTATAAATTGATGCTGATATTTTCACTTCGAATGTTAAGACGCTAAACAATGACTTACGTAGCTTAAAGTGATAAGCGTGCCAAATTGTCATCAGTCTTTCTACTATGCAAACACCCTTTCGAAATGCACCATGTTATTAAAGTTGATAGTTCCCACAGTCTTGCCGATTAATCTCTAACAATTGCTATAAATTAATACGAAATTTGTGGATTTGCTTCGATCAATTGACTATGCTAGCTATAAACCCCTAACCCCTAATAGTTGTTAATTCTTCAATTGATAGACCATCTAGTGTTTAAGTGATCATCAGAAAATTTACTGAGCGGAGCATGACATCATTCTAAATTCATCTGTACCTTTAATGCAACTCATACTTTTAGTAAGTTTGAAAAAAATTACATTTCAACTCAGGGTAAATCGTTATTTCCTGCATTGATAATTCAAATCGTCTTATTTTTTTGCTGCATTTGACATGACTCGATCTTACTGACGATAAGTCAATATCCTTCTTCTGGGTCGGAAATTAGGGAATTTAGGAAACCCCGAAATGATATTTCATACTTTCATTCGCTACGAAAATAGAAGTAAGGACTGTCACACAAAAAAGTAATCTCATTACCATTGCCCTTTCGCATCACAATCTCATTAGGTATTAAACAATGACACGGCGCTCTATAAGTTTACAATTCACAATTATTGACAAAACACTTTTCTCGTTTAGGATCGACAAATGAGAAGCACTTAACATGAAGAATTACAGTCAAGGAAGGATGTTACCCAAATATGCGCTTGCACATTCCTCGGAACGTTATAATCCAATTAAATGTTCACCTCCCAGCTACAACGATCGAAAAAAGTGGCAACATTATTAATTGTAAATGTACATCATAGCAACAGAGATGAAAAAATGAAGCAAAAACAATGAATTTTGAAACTGGTAATCAACACTACTAAACAAATTGCTCAATACTTCCAAAGAAAGAATTAGACTCCTTAAATCCAAGCAAAATACTGAACAAACAAGAAAAAAAGGCAGCATAATCAAGGTTTCTTGTTTGTACATTCCTTTCCCAAGCAATTCCTTTCCATAGATATCTCTATATTGGTTTCAGCTGACTCAAGAAAAGCTATATATTTCTACATGCTGAGATAGACAGGGCAAACTCGTTCTTTATTTCATTGATTAAGTTGTGCAAGGGAATTGGGAAGCGATATGATTCTTTCAGATGCACAGTCAGCTTTCAATGCCCTAGGATATTTTTTATAAGCTTGGACATGATGATAAATGTATTCACAAGGTTGAATTTCGATCGTTGTTCATCAGCGATTTATTAAAAGTGACAAATTTATTAAGGCTTTGAGTCTCTGTACTCTGACTTGGAGCACCATTACTATTGTCATTTCACTTTACGAATCATTCTTGGTATTGCATAGCTGGTGAAAAGCAAAATTATTTTTGACATTTATAAATCATTGTGCTAGACACGTATTAGGTCTTGCTCAATCATTAACCTTTGACTTATTTGATCTTCACCTGTCAGTCCTGTTTATTCTTAACTTAATGATAAACCTAACTTTTTCCTCATCAACAAAGATATTCTTGAAACAAGTCCGTCGTTGACATGTTCAGGGATAAAAATAGTAAATTTGTATTGATATGCCTAGGCCGCATGTCAAAATAGACTTCTATGCCATACAAATAGGTCCAATGTTGTCAAAACGGAAGATTTTCCGGTAAAAAAACTGATCTCTTTAACTGCTTCACGCATAACCACATACTCAGCCTCGCTCTTGGATAACGAAACACCTTTCGCCCTTTATATTTCCAGCAGCTGATAGGCACACCAATGAATGGTGATGGGCATCCATGAAGATCTCCCCTTGAAGTCTCCATGCAGGGAATACGCTTCTATATCAATGATTTTAGCATTCACTTTCCAAGCAATCACTGCAATCAGCAAGATTCTGAACGATATAAGAGAAATTTTGAAACTGCATGAGAGTGAAATAGAACTAGTCTAAAGTAGATTATAAATTCCAAATGTGTCTATTCAACATAGAGCAAGCAGCTTCCTTTTGATGCTAATACCTTGATCATCTCCCCCTCCAGTAATTGAGGTATTGACGATGTTTGTGGCTCCTGGATTAAACCAGAATATAAGCTTTTTCCGTTTATTTTACCACCTTGGGACATGAGGTCTTCCTTTCAGCCTCATCAATGGTACTTCCTTCAGATTCAGTTACCATAAATTTACTTTCATCATCACCCTTGTGGATGTCATCTTCATTTGGCTTGATCCCTCAATTTCCATTAATTTTCCAGTGGTGTCTCTTGCTCTAATCACATGCTAAGCCCCTATATTGAATATGTTGCAGCCATTACAGGAGGGTATCCAACAAACATTTAGATTGTTTCTCACTCCCTAAACTTTCCTTTAATCATATTCTTGGTAGGGACGGGACTACTGCTATTTCCACAAAAATCTGAAGCTATGCCACACGATGAGCTTCTTAGGGTGAAATGATGATATCCTTTGTCACCGTTATGTTGGAATGGACATATGCCTTCAATGAGCATTTCGTACAAATTCCAAGTCTTATTTCATCTCGTACAATGGCACTATTTAGCTTTGACCTCTGAAACTTCCGTTCTACTCTCCTTTGCGGGTTTCTTGGACATGCATCTTTACGCTTGATCACCAGTCCTTAATGTCTGCAATGGTCTTCTAATCCCTTGTTCTCCCCTTCAGCATGGCCACTTAAAAATTGGCTTTTTATACTTCAGATTTTCAGATCCATCAATTGACCTGTATCCTTTTCCTTTAACAAAGAAAAGCTCCAGCGATTGCTACAAAATTCATCAACAATCAAGGTACATAGCCTTGAGCCTCCAATGCTTTTCTTCCTTGATTGAGCTGATGCTAATATTGCTAATCGTGTGAACCTGGCGGGTCTGTACTCCAGATGATGCGTTTACAGACATAAATATAGTGCAGAAATTGTCGGTCTTTACAACGATTGGAAGATTGACTCTCTTTGAGCCTCACACCAGCAAGCCACTCCCAGGAAGTAAATAGTTTATCCCTTAACACTGATTCTTGTTTCTGGATCTTCCACTGTCAAAGATAACCTTCATATTTGATTTTGTATTTTCGAAATTTAATCCTGTTTCTTCATTAGGACGGATTCCCTTAACGGTTTTTCTAACTTCACCATAGAAGGAGAGGAGATTGGGTCAAACTTGTCTTTAACCTTTCCCTCAAATGGATGCGTTAGCATCTAGTCCAGTTTTTCTAAACTGAATGCTGTTTGTCTTGATATCAAGAAACAACATGAGAGATGCGTTGTCTCTCTCGCACAATCTTGAACGTCTTCTGAAGCTATCCTAAACCATTGCGGATATCTGATGCTGTCATATTTATTTTGCAGCTTGTTATTTGTTAGTTTAAAAAACTGGCACCATTATTATCTATTTTGACTGATATGACTTTTAAAGTTCAATTCTAATTGATTGTATGTTTAGAGACACGAATGTTGCATCACAAACAACCTCATATTCTGCTGCATAATATGTCTCTGTGCATGATCGAAAATTGCCATTTCATGCTCGCGAAATTGCAACATTTCTATTTGTGAGCCTATTTTATATCCCGGTGATTAAAGCGCATCATTTCTTGTAATGCGATTCTAAGCATAAGTTAAGTCAAATTTAATAGTAGGTCTTGGTAGTCATCAAGGCATGTCTGCATAGCTTGATCGCAAAATTCCTGCCTTCGATCCAAGCCTCCTTCACTAATAATTTCTTCTCCACATTTGATGCCAACGGGTACAAATCTGACGTTTCGCTGCTCACCGACACCAGGATCTACGAAATCTGGCGGAGGACATAGATCATAGGAAACCATGGCTAATGGAAAGTAATGCGTCTTGACTTTTGATTTATTACCCATCAACCTAAACATATCGATTGTTTTGGAATCGAATGGGGCGGGTGGCACTTCTCTGGTTACTAGATTGCGGCGATCTCGTCCACCAGAAGGAGCAACCCAAAGGCAGCATCCTCCTTTTTTCAACATATCGAGCATACTTGCCATTGCTGATAAATTCTGACGTTGCTTGAGAGGCTTCAGTTCTGGTTCTGCATCAATATGTTTCTTGGAATGAATACAAATTAGGTTTCTTCCCATAGAGAAAGGAATAGCTAAAGGGTCCGTAGTTACTTTGTGACCAGCAACATAAACAATATTTTCGGCTTCCTTACCGAAACCTGCCTTTTCTAGACAAACACTCATTACTTGAGGATCAGCCTCAGATTGATGATTAGCCAAGAATACAACATTTTCTCCTTTCGAGATAAAGTCCATGGCTTTGGCAAAGTTTTCCTGTCCGAGTATGACACTCTTTTCGACATTCATTACCGATTTGAAAAAGTCACATCCAAAGGCATAAAAATCGTATTCATTTCC
>CAAAJI010000124.1:92613-106052 GCA_900642245.1 Fragilaria radians | reverse complement strand
CATATACAAATATTAAATTAATGTATTTCTTTTTAGTCTATACTTTAAGGTATGACAGACATTAGCCTTCAATAAGCATTTTGTACAAATTCCAAGTCTTATTTCATCTCGTACTGCAGCACTATTAAGCTTTGACCTCTGAAACTTCTGTTCTACTCTCCATTGCGGGTTTCTTGGACATGCATCTTTACGCTTGATCACCAGTCCTTAATGTCTGCAATGGTCTTCTAATCCCGTGTTCTCCCCTTCAGCATGGCCACTTAAAAATTTACTTTTATACTTTGGTTTTTCAGATCCATCAATTGACCTGTATCCTTTTCCTTGAACAAAGAAAAGCTCCAGCGATTGCTACATAATTCATCAACAATCAAGGTACAAAGCCTTGAGCCTCCAAAGCTTTTCTTCCTTGATTGAGCTGATGCCAATATCGAGTCTCTCCCCTGAGTTTTGTTGAAACCAATTTAAAATTCGCTAATCGTGTGAACCTGGCGGGTCTGTACTCCAGACGATGCGTTTTCAGACATAAATATAGTGCAGAAATTGTCGGTCTTTACCACGATTGGAAGATTGACTCTCTTTGAGCCTCACGCCAGCAAGCCACTCCCAGGAAGGAAATAGTTTATCCCTTAACACTGATTCTTGTTTCTGGATCTTCCACTGTCACAGATAACCTTCATATTCGATTTTGTATTTTTGAAATTTAATCCTGTTTCTTCTTGAGGACGGATTCCCTAAACGGTTTTCTAACTTCACCATAGAAGGAGAGGAGATTGGGTCAAACTTGTCTTTAACCTTTCCCTCAAATGGATGCGTTAGCATCTAGTCCAGTTTTTCTAAACTGATTGCTGCTTGTCTTGATATCAAGAAACAACATGAGAGATGCGTTGGCTCTCTCTCCCAATCTTGAACGTCTTCTTTCCCTCATCGGAATCTTCAGGATCAAGTTCATCAGATTAGGGATGGCAAGTCTTCCTAATAATAAGTTTGTTTATGTTATCCGTTTCTACTTGTTCAATCTTTTTTTATTGGATCCCAGTGATATTATTTTGGTCAAAAAATGTTTGTATTCATCTCAAACACTTCACAGGACAAATTCTTTATGAAGAGGTTAGATCGTCTGGCGTAGAAAGTCAAGGTTAATGAAGCTATCCTAAACCATTGCTCTTGTAAAGGGATATCTGATTTTGTCATTCTTATTTTGCAGCTTGTTATTTTGCTAGTTGCCAAAAACTGGCACCATTATTATCTATTTTGACTTATATGACTTTTAACGTTCAATTCTAATTGATTGTCTGTTTTGACACACGAATGTTGCATCACAAACAACCTCATATTCTGCTGCACAATATATATGTCTCTGTGCATGGTAGAAAATTGCCATTTCATGCTCGCGAGCTTGCAACATTTCTATTTGTGAGCCTATTTTATATCCCGGTGATTAAAGCGCATCATTTCTTGCAATTCAATTCTAAAGATATGATCTGTCTTTAATTCAAATTTAATAGTAGGTCTTGGTAGTCATCAAGGCATGTCTGCATAGCTTGATCGCAAAATTCCTGCCTTCGATCCAAGCCTCCTTCACTAATAATTTCTTCTCCACATTTGATTCCAACGGGTACAAATCTGACGTTTCGCTGCTCACCGACACCAGGATCTACAAAATCTGGCGGAGGACATAGATCATAGGATACCATGGCTAATGGAAAGTAATGCGTCTTGACTTTTGATTTATTACCCATCAACCTAAACATATCGATTGTTTTGGAATCGAATGGGGCGGGTGGTACTTCTCTGGTTACTAGATTGCGGCGATCTCGTCCACCAGAAGGAGCAACCCAAAGGCAGCATCCTCCTTTTTTCAACATATCGAGCATACTTGCCATTGCTGATAAATTCTGACGTTGCTTGAGAGGCTTCAATTCTGGTTCTGCATCAATGTGCTTCTTGGAATGAATACAAATTAGGTTTCTTCCCATAGAGAAAGGAATAGCTAAAGGGTCCGTAGTTACTTTGTGACCAGCAACATAAACAATATTTTCGGCTTCCTTCCCGAAACCTGCTTTTTCTAGACAAACACTCATTACTTGAGGATCAGCCTCAGATTGATGATTAGCCAAGAATACAACATTTTCTCCTTTCGAGATGAAGTCCATGGCTTTGTCAAAGTTTTCCTGTCCGAGTATGACACTCTTTTCGACATTCATTACCGATTTGAAAAAGTCACATCCAAAGGCATAAAAATCATATTCATTCCCGTCTTCGGTGTCAGGATTTCCTCGAAGGGCTTTATGAGAAGAACCAAATAAATATTTTTCAGTCCCCATTCCATGTTTGACGCCAAGCTGAATGGCTGTAAGCATTCTTCCAGCTGCTAACGAAGCTGTTGATGCTTCATTACCAGCTTCATAAGACGCTTGATTCGCAGCTAGATATTCCACTAAGAAATGAAGAAGTGGTTGTAGTATCTCTTTCTTAGAAATTAGACTTGAAAGTGTATTTTTTGCATTCCAATATGCTGCAGCGTAGTTTGGAGATAAGTTGTAATTGTCAAGTTCGTGACTTTCATTGGCGGTATTTGTTGCCGAAGTCTCGGATGTCTTTTCCGAAGCGCTCCAAACACTGCTACTACTACTACTACTAGAGGAGAAAGCTATAGATTGACTCTTGTAACCAAATGGTGAAGCATTGAATGCACAAGTTGAAGTAAGGCATAGAGTCAAGGCAACACCAGAATAGAATTTCATCCTGAACGAGTGTAAAACAATCTTTTTTAGAAGTTTGCTCCAATTTCATTTTTCTCCTCTACATACGTCGACCTCGAATACAATTCGTCACACGTACTAAGTCATGTCGTATGCCATTTCCAAAATACTTACAGTATAACTAACAAATATGATGATGAGGTCACCTGAAGGAATCGGGAATTTGAATAGTTGTGACATCGTATGTCATGATTTTTAGCTTTAAGATTCGCGTTATTTGTTTAGTAAAGTAGTAGATTAGTAGGCTTCACCCACATCCATGACGAGAGCATCCATCAACATCGACATCACACTATATTAATTTTCAATTTTTGATTTTAGTTTGTTATCTCTTCTTCTAATCCTACGATGGACGACCAATATCTACCATTAATTGCTATTGTAGTAATTGTTGTGGCTGCCATTGGAGTATTTTTGATTTCGAAACGAGAAAAGCATCCAATTGCATTGTCACCTGAATTTCAAAAGTACCCACTGATCGATAAAAAGATTCTTTCTCATGATACAAGACGATTTACGTTTGCCCTTCCATCGAAGAATCATAAACTTGGTCTACCAATTGGTCAACATATGACTCTCATGTTCAAAGATGCGGAAGGAAAATCTGTACAAAGATCGTATACTCCAGTCACTGGTGATGAAACTCTCGGAACAGTTTCTTTCGTTATCAAAGTCTATAAAGCTGGTGTCCATCCGAAATTTCCAGAGGGAGGAAAGTTAAGTCAATACCTGGATTCCCTTCAGATTGGTGATTCCATTGATATGAAGGGACCCAAAGGACACTTGACATGGCTAGGAAAGGGGACATTCACCGTCAAGATTATCAAAAAGCCATTGCAAACAAGAAATGCGACACACATTGCAATGATTGCTGGAGGGACTGGTATTACACCCATGTTACAAGTATTGGATGCCATTTTTCGAGACCCGAAGGATACTACCTGTATCAAAATGATTTATGCGAATCAAAGTACGTAATGCCACAATTTCGATGTATGTCATGTCGTGTAACGCACCCTAACAATGCTTTATCTTCTCTACTCCGAACAAAAGCTGAGGATGATATCTTGGTTCGAAAGGAACTAGAGGATATTGCCGAGAAATTCCCTACCCGCTTTCAACTTCATTATACCCTGGATAATCCACCCAATGAATGGAAGTATAGTACAGGATTCATTTCAAAAGATATGATTGCCAGCCATTTGTACACTCCAGATTCATCCAAGAAAATACAAATTTTCATGTGTGGCCCTCCTCCCATGATCAAGTTTGCATGCATCCCCAACCTTGAAGCATTGGGCTTCACAGATCAGGATTGGTTCACGTTCTAGCTCATGGATGGGAAAAGCCTTAGAAAAAGGTATTTGATGAGTTATCCATTCTCACAATTTTTTGTAGCTATAATTCTTTCTAAGCAATCCTGTGAAGGATGTCTAAGTCAAAATGTGTTAATCCTGTTTCCAAGAATTGACATTCTCAAAGAGGGTGTGCTAAATTAAATAGAAAGGAATTAAGTTTCACATTTTTTCAATTTCCCCCCCCCCCCCCCCCAAGAAGGTAAAAGATACTCTGCCTGCTTTTAGGCGCTAGGTCATAATGAGTTACATCTTAGTTCAAAGAATTTTCCTATTGAACCTCAAAATGTTGATAATACGCCCAAAGTAAATGGGTGAGGACTTCTGATCAATCAAAGGAAAAGCAGTCTATGGGTCAGTGAGACCTGCATCCAATGATCTTCCAAAGATTATCATTGATCTATATGGAAATGTAATAATATGCCCAGATGTGCTGTGCATAAATGGAAAAATAAAGTCTTGAGAGACAAAGGAGTAGCGCAGAGATTCGCGTTTAGCTTAATTCTAAATTTATCACTCACACCCTCAATTATGACTTATTTTTTAAGTTGACACCTCCTTCAAATCAGATTCAAATGGAGATTCACATCTCCTCTCAATGTAACAAACTTATGTTATCCGCTAATCTGCGTTGTTTCTCCCCAAGTGTATTCCTCTAGTCAACAATTTCTGTTGCATTGACAAAACAGCTGATGCAATCTAGCTAATGTCGCAGAAATTCCAACAATTATGAGGCACTATCAACTGATCAACAAATAGACATGAGAAATGGCACAAGAAGCAGGAACTATAACTTAAAACTCAACACCCTCTTGACTTCAGTCATTTGCATACCCCATTACACCATGAAATCATGTCATAGCATTGCCTGAAAGGCGCTAGAGCTATTTGGAGAACTAGAGCGGAAGCAGCGACAAAAAAATGAGGGAGTTATGTGATTGACGCATAATCAAGCCTGTTATTCCCACTATCCAATGTACAACTCTAAACAAGAACACCCCAAGCCAACGAAACAAACCTACCAAAAACCAACGCATTTTATGGGACCCGCGTTCCAAAGCAGTTCATAGAAAAAATCATTCACACCAGGATTATGAAGCTGAGATAATAATCAATAAAGATGTTTTAATGACAAGATATATCCTGTATTTGATACATTAAAGCAGAAGGAAGAAAGGATACTCACTTCAAGACTTTATAAAGAGACATAAAGTGTCAATAAAGAACCCATTTACTAATGTGTTTTATTCTTAGAAAATAAATATAAATCACAATGTATTGCAACGTTGAATATTTGTCACTCAGAAGGAAAAACTACTAAGAATGTGCTTGGCTTAGTATTTAGAGCATACATCCAAGGGGGGTTTATAATACAACAATCCACTATGACAACTCCAATCCGCAATAACATAATCCCGAGGCACAAGGAAACTTAGGGGATATCAAAGAAAGATCCAGAGGAGCGTACCACTGTTTGTCATTTAAGAAAATGACAAAAATGCATTTGCAGGTTCATAACAAAGCAATAAAAAAACTTACAACAAACGACCACCAAAGAGTGCACTTCCCTAAGATAAGTTACAACATATAATGCAGGCATAAAATAACTGATTTAATTACAGGAAAAATCATCGCGATGCAAACTGTAACGCAAACAAAGATAACACAGAGTATCTTTATATTGCAGTGGCGGATAGGATAGCACAGTTTCTTAAAAAATATCAAAAATCATCTTGGTTTGCGGGAGTGGATTGCGGCAAATATGAAACCATGAAGATATTGAAGACCAAGATTATGAGAAAGTCAATCCTAGACAATTATACGATATAGAGTGATAACAACAACTACAATGATATTGATGTTATTGTCGATAGTAACGAAAATACCAACAGAAGCGGTATGGAAGACAGTGAAGGATCATAGTCTATTCTAGACGTGGTGTTGCAAGATTCATAAAAAAAGGATAATGCAAACGCTGAAGGATTAAAAAGAACAAGCACTACAAGGGATTCAAGGCTACCAACAAAATCAAGGTATGTCATTGTCGTTTGTAAATGCAGGTATGCACAATGCAGGAATATTGAATTGAAACTAAAAGGTACAGAAAAGGTGAAGATGACATCTTGATTTGAAAGGAAGTAAAGGATATTGCTTCTACATTCCCAACCCAATGTAGTATCGTTTTACTTTGGGCAATCCACCAATGAAGGGAAGTATAGTAATGGACTCATATTAAATGATGTATTTGCCACATTTTTATGCATGGCCACCATCCTATGATCAAGCTTCCATGCATACCCAGGATGCAATCAGGATTGGTTCATGCTTTAGTTCATCAACTGAGAAAAGGTTTTTTGTGGGTGATCCATTTTCTCATGGTAGCCATAATTCTTTCCAAGCAATATATGAAGGATGCTTTGCTTGCTTCTGGACGTTTATGTCAAAATGAGTAAAATCGTAGTTCCAAGAATCCTAACAGTCTCAAAAGAGGGTGTGCTAAATAGATAGGAATTACGTTTCACATTATTTTCAACCTGATATTGAAGTCCAGATAGGGTTAGATCCAGGTTTCTTAGGGTATGGATCTAATTTGAGCCAAAAGAGTTGAGAGACTAATTCACCCAGATCGAGGACTCCATCTATGGAGTATATAGCATCATCTTCAATGACGTCATCGTTCACATCAAAGTCCTGCAAAAGTTTCTGCAGTTCCCCCATATCCATGTCATTAATATTTTGTGTCTTGATACGATCCCTTTTTTTGTTGCTATTCTTTTTGTTACCCTTTTGTTCCTTGGCATAGGACATGACTTCTGATGGTATATTGTCGTCTCTTCTTTTTTCTCCCAATGAAAGCATCGGCCTTACAATCGCAAACAAAGGAAACTCAACGTTGACATCAAAAATTTCTCCAGTTCTTACACAAACCTGATCTAATCGGGCATTGACCATGCCTTCCACTTGAACTCCTGGATTTGTAGATGACGATGACAATTGTTCTCGTCGTAGCATAACTTCAGCTTCCAATTGATAAATATGATTCAATTCAAATCGAGATGCTAATTTTTCAAGTTCTTCATTGGAAGCTGCAATTTTCACGCTGTAGCCTCGTTGATTGTGACCACCACTTAATATGCCTTCAATTCGATAGGATCGACTGAATTCGTTGGCTGGTCTCTCAATTTGTCCTTTTTTGCTCGAAAGTAGTTGCAAGTTTTGTCGAGTAGAATGACTTATCACAAAGCTTTCGATGACTATTGGATTGGAAGGAAAGAAGAATATCAAAAGACAGAAGTATCGAGAGATCATTTGGAGAATTGGAAGAAAGAAAATAAGTGGTGGGCTAAAGTTCCGTAAGAGAACAACTAGTACCAGTAGGACACTGGGATATCGTGAGTGCTACTCGTCTCCTTTTCAAGAAGAGTGACGTATATCCTAAGTCAGTGCTAACTTTTGGACAAGTCATCAACTTCACTAGGTCAAATATCCACAGTACTTCGAGGAATTCAATTTCATCAACTCACTCACCTTCAATCGTTCAAAGAGATCTAATAATGTTACGAATCAGTTTACTGCTGACACTTCTTACCTCTACATATGCATTCAGTTCTCTAGTCTCTGGATTTGGGGGAAATGTTCTTGTATCCGGCGTTAACAATGGTAATCTTATGGAAATGAAAAAAGGTAAAGCTGTGCCACCACAAATGAGATCACAGTACAAACGGCAGCAAGAACTTCAAATTCAAAGGGAACAAATGATTGCGTCCACTCAACCTGGCGATGATAATCTTCCAGTATTCAATCTTTTCGTCAGAACGAAACGAGCAAATCTTGTAAGTTACCAGAGTCTGTAAAACCGACCCATCATCAAGTCTCAATTCTGACTTTTCCCCTTCCAAAGTGGTATCCCTGTGGATCTTTCAAAGGAGATCAACAGTCCAAAGGATTATGTGACAATGTTGTTGCTGGTGGTTTCTTCGCTGGTATGGCCAAGAAACAATTAGATAGTGGTATTGCAGGAACTCTTTTCCGTGACAAGGAACGATTAACGGGAACGATTGTTCGTGTCTATCCGCAACTCAAGGCAAAAGAACTGGAATTTGGTTATAAAATTGCATTCCGTGGCTTAGAAGATAGTGAGAAAATTAATCTTGTGGAGCCCAAAGAATCAAAAGGTGTCTTGGATAACATTAAGAATATCTTTAGCTAAAAGTGTTCAACAATCTCAATAGTTAAGGTGGCTGCGTTATGGCTTGCTTTAAAAAATGAAAACTAGACACAATTATTCTTGAATTTAAAAGCTAAGGAACCCCGTGTCATTACAATTGCCATTTGTATTTCCATGATTTTCAAGATTCAACAAGATTACTTGTTAACACGTATTGAAAAATGTTATGCTCGTTTTTCCAATTGCGAATAAATGGAGTTATTCGTTCAGGATGTAAGATAAGGAACCCTTCATATGGTCATTTTGCATTTCCCCCTGCGTTCAAGATTTAATAAGATAACGCTTATTGAAAAATGTCATGCTCATCATAATTTAATGGAGTTCCATTGTTTCGATAGTTTTGTTGAGCCCAACCCAGATTGGGAGATTTGTTTAGATTGTAAGATGAGGTCTGACTCAAAATTATTATCAAAAGTTAAAGTTTTTAGCTCCATTCTTGTTTTTTCGTGGAGAGGGCTTTCGAATAAGTCATAGCGAGATAACCTGCTAGTTATCTTCTTTTGTTTATTGAGTTGATAATTTGACACTTGCTGCCTTACAGTATTCCTTTATTTCAGATATCTTTGGTCATATCCTTGTCTTGAAAATGAGTATTTAAGTCATAATCATGATATAGCGTTTTCTGGGCTGACTTACGAATGGCCAACGTGGAAGGAGAATTTTCTAAAATGATAAGTGCTTTTGGTTTATACGTTAGGAAGAGTCACTATTCCCAGCTTTGACACATTTTATTTTGAAGATTCCGATGAAGGAAAGAAGTTTAAAGATTGAAGAACTTAAATAAAATTGCCTACACTGAAGCTTATCAATAGAAATATTGACTTTAATTTGGCGAAAGGCTGCAAGCATAAGGATTGTATCAACAGTAATGTAGCCACTGAATAGGAAAGCCAAATTCCGTCACTTCTATAGCAAAGTTAGAAAAACAATTTAGGAAGTTAGTGTTGATAAAGAGTCAAGATCCTGATATTGTATTACAGGGCTCCAAGATTTACTTGTGAGATTGAAAAGATGGAATCTAGAATATCTAACAAACAGCTCATGATTCATATCAAGAAAAATATATCTCTGGAATAAAATTGGCATTATTGGAGAAGCGTGACAGCAAAGCAATACGTACTATTGATAAGATAGGCGATGAAATAAATCTCCAGTTTGAAAGACTTAAAAGGAACTCATTAAACAAAAATATAAGTGAAAACGTACTGTCTTGTGTTTAATTTAAGGGACAACGTAAAAATTGCGGGATAATCGGACATAACAGGAATCAAATGGCAGAACAGTAATGGTAACACCCTTTACTACATTTAGCCCCTATTGCCACGAGGTTGGACAATTGAAGAAAAACATTTCAAAATCAAAAAGAAATGTTATCAAAACAAGAATAGCAGTGCAACAAGGAACTCCAGTAACCAGGAAAGACATAACTTTGACTACATAGATGAAAAACTTGCAAAATTTGGATTTGTGATAATGGAGAATGTGGACAGACTCATTCCGTTTCGTGGAAGGGTTATAGAATTCTAAAGACATACATAAGGAGTTGAATGTGGCCAAATATGCGCCAAATGTTGGGTCAACTTCGGTTTTAACAAAAGGAGCAGTATTTTCTTTATAAAGAGCTCAGTATCCGTGTCCCTTGACAGACCGTCTACAAACTGGTTTGGAATCAATATATCTTTAAGACATTCACCACTTGTCCACATCGCCATTGAAAGCGTATTTATAAAGAAGTACATTAGGATTGGTCTGTTTCATAGATTATTTCATTAGCTTAGTTAAATTCGATTAAAAGATACGCTAAACATTAATAATTAATAATAGTGCAGACAATTTGAAGTTTGCAAAGGCTCTGCCATTTATAAGGCTAGGTAGAAAGATATCCACAAAGTATGTACTGGGGGTAGTTATATCTTGGGTGAAAGGCTCCTCATCGATTAGAGTTATGAGACGTGGATCACGTGTCATTCAACGCACCAAAATAATCTTATTATGAAGATACAAAGTTTATACCGGTTACATGAGAAGCAGGTGACAAAATTCTTTTCCATGCTTCGCATCAGGTTTGAAATAGAGGAAACCTTATGGCAAATCGTAGCATTTGGCTTCATTGCGGTAATGTAAATGAAAGGAAGAATATCAGCATATATACTGTTTACCGAGTGCCAGAAAATTTGGGATAAAGGGTACTTTGCAACTAGTTATTAAATTATTTTGATAACCTATTTCAATCCACAATTCCTTTCGTCTCATCTAAATATTGCCACTTTCCTGTATTTTCAGTAGTACAGCTGTTGCATTGACAAGAATTTTTAAATGAATGATTAAACACGTTGACAAATAAAGTTGGATCACTCAAAAGTAGTGTGTTACATTTGAAGATAGATCAATTTGTATTAAGGATGATTAAATGAAGAGACTGTTTATGCATCTAGGCTTTAGTTTATTCTGCTAAAGAATGTTATGACTTCTTATTTTGTGGCTGGCTGTGTTGGCTTAGGTATTGAGTTTTAATCATTCAAAAAATATTGCTGGATTGGCGGTGAACGGAATTTAGCTG
This sequence comes from Fragilaria radians, assembly GCA_900642245.1. Taxonomy (NCBI): domain Eukaryota; phylum Bacillariophyta; class Fragilariophyceae; order Fragilariales; family Fragilariaceae; genus Fragilaria; species Fragilaria radians. The sequence goes on along the minus strand of CAAAJI010000124.1, from coordinate 95,147 downwards.
GACTTTATTTAGACTTCGAAATTCCTACTCCATGCTGTTCTCCAACATTCGACAACAGTATTACGGTAGTATTCCTTGTCTCAAATTTTTTGCGACATGGCATCCTCCGGTTCAGGTTACGATCTTTCATCATCGACCTTCTCACCAGATGGTCGTATATTTCAAGTTGAATATGCAACAAAAGCTGTCGAACATGCTGGTACAGCTATAGGGATACTTTGTACAGATGGTGTCGTTCTTGGCGTTCAAAAGCCATTGCTTCATAAATTACTTGTCGCTGGATTTAGTCAAAGAATTTATACTGTGTCGAGTAATTGTGGGGTTGCTATGACTGGATTTGTTCCAGATGGGCGTCAAATCGTTACACGAGGTATGGAAGAAGCAGCATCATTCCTAGAAACGTACGGGACATCCGTCCCCCCTTCCATTTTAGCAGATCGGATGGCATCCTATGTACACTATTTTACACTTCACGGAGCTCTTCGTCCATTTGGTGCCTCTGTTTTGATAGCAGGCTATGATGAAGAAACAACGAAGCCTACCTTAAGTATGATTGAACCTAATGGTGTCGCATATGGCTATTATGCTTGTGCGGCTGGGAAGGGTCGTCAACCAGCGAAAACGGAATTGGAGAAACTGGATCTTCATAAAACTCCAATCACATGTGATGAGGCTGTAAAGCAAGTATGTCGTATCATTCATATGTTGTGGGAAGAAGGAAAGGATAAGCCTTTTGAGTTGGAAGTTAGTTGGTTATCGGAGAAAACCGGTTGGAAACATCAGGGTGTTCCAAAAGATATCTTAAATGCTGCTGTAGCCTGGGCTAGGGAGAAATTGGAAGAAGATGAAGATGATGATGACGAAGAAGAGGAGGAAGAAATGGAAGAATGATATGCAAAATATTTCAATGTAATTATTGGGAACAATAATATTCCAATTGTTTGAGCAACTTTTACTTTACTGATTCATCTTTGTACAATGTGCACATGTTTAGGATGTCTTTAGATTCATTATGGAATTACTATTAAGTTATCCAGGAAACGACTAAAATTTAGGCCCAAGTAAATCAGTCAACATTCTCTTTGGCATCATCCTTTGGAACAATATCTTCTGCTTCTTCTTCTCCATCCGAAGACTCTTCTTCATCATGGCTGCTATCTTCCTTACTGATAGGAAGGCAGCCCATCCCATATGCCATTACTTCGAAATCAGACAACAATGCAGGTGCGAGTGGTATATCGAGTATCATGTCTGGTAAAAGTTTTTTCAAACGATCGATACCTTTTGCTACTTGATACTCAGATAGAATGGAATTTTCCACTAAAAATGCGAAGAGAGCTGCCATGGCATCCAACGAATCCTTTGGATCTGACGATTCCATAGCATGAGTGACACCACGTTTGATAAGTTCATGATGAAAATGAGGCGCATTGAGTTCACGAACACAGCGCGCTGCTTCATCAAGCTCTCGACTCATTAAAAATTCTGACAATAGTTGGTCCAATACCACCTTAAGTTCAGCCACTGGCCTTCCATCTCCAGGACCCCAAACCCGCTCTAGACGTGCTGTACAATGTTCACGAGAAAGAAGTGACACGGCTTTTTCAATGACTGGATCACCAGGACGATCATTGTTTTGATTGGATAAGTAGGCTGGAGGTAACACTTCATCCACGACAGCGCGTGCCAAGAAACATCCAACCATTGACTAGACGTGATTTCAAACGAAAGATGATGCAATGTGAAATGACGAGATGGAAAATACATGTTTGCGATTGATAGGAAAACTTACATGAGCATCAGGGCAGTCGATGACCAACTCATCCAAACCATCTAGAAGCAATTCGAATCCAATTTCCATATCTTGATCACTCAAGGGTGTAGGATGAAGACAAGTCAAAAGCCTCGAGACAAGCTCTCTCTCTCTTGGCCCTTCATCTAAGCTGAGTGAAACTGCCTTCTTGACAACTTCTGGAAAATATGCACGGCATTTCATCTCTTCAATGGACCGAATGACCTCATCCGAGTCTGCCGAATCAAAATATTCTCGAAACGTTTCAGTCAAGCGTATCTTGAATTCAGGCAACGTAAGCAAAGGTCCATATATTGCCTTTCCATTTTGCAACGCTACAGGCGTTTCAGTCATTTCACCACTCGACAGTATGTATTTCGCTTGAACAGTTTCATCATAAATTGGATCATCTTCATTAAGTGCCTCACCGGCGTAATCATCAAGAATAGAACCATCCAATTTCCATTGACCTTTACCATGACCTCCTTGCTTTTTGTTTCTGCTGTCATATTTACCTTCCGCTACACCAGATTTCTTTCGTTGAATGTTCCGTCTGGCTGATCCAGCTTCTTTTGTTTTGGTTTCCAGAGGATCCGTTTCATCTTCCTTACCTGCTTTGTATTCCTTGATCTTCTGTACTTTAGATTGAACTTTTGTAGAAATTGCAGGCACTCCTTCTCCTGTTGGATTGTGAACTTTTCCCTGGTTAAAAAAGGAGAGTGATCAATGTCATGTCAGAAAT
>CAAAJI010000124.1:59918-84265 GCA_900642245.1 Fragilaria radians | reverse complement strand
TTATTGTTTTTATACTTCCAATGAGCGTAGGGGTAGATCTAACGATGTTTACTTCTCCAAGGAGCAATTGTCATTTTGAGAAAGAGAATTCTCGGAAGGTTGCTTCAAGATGAATGCTTACATTCATAATATTCGCACCTTTACAATGAATTACAGAAGATAAAATTTACGTTGTAAGGCTAGGGGACAGGGCCAACATAGCATTTTATGAATTCCTTTTATATCATTATTCCAAGAGACTGCTTTCTGGAAGTTAAATCCTTGGTCTATTACCAGTATTTATTCTTATGCTGTTATGATAGGGATAGTTAGGTTGATCGCGATTTCTTAAAACAAGGAATTGGAAAAGAGACTCAATTAGTTTGTTTGCTCACTCCAGATGGCACTGCACTGCCTCTTGTTGATGTTTGATTTTAAGTACATACAAATTCACTATTCTTTCATACCCTTGGATATCTTCGCTTGCTGCATAAGTAAAAGTATTGGGAGTTAAGATTGATCCAATCATTAACTGAAGGACATGCCACATTATGGCAGGTAATAACTAAAGTGATGTGTAAGGACTACGCTTGTACATCGAATTGACAATTGGCAGCCCAAGTCCCACTAACTTGAAAGAGCAAGAAAAATCCAGCCATTTACAATTTTTTCTTCATTGGACAAAATACTGTCATCCAATGCCAACTCACAAGCAAGGTAAAGCAGAAAAGCGAAAACACCTCATCCCTAGCTGCGAGCCAATTGAAAATGAATCACAGAAAATGGTGTACCTGACAAATATAAGAGCAAACATCTGAGATTTACTCTGCTGTTTTTGGTACTTCATCCGCGAAGTATTTTGAAGCCTATCGCAAAATCTGGCCCGTGAATAAAGGAAGCTCTACTTTCCCCCCTTACCCTTAACTCCTAATTTTTGATAAGCAAATAGCAGCATCACCCTTTCAATTTAAAGGTTATTCTTAAGCTCTCCTTTCATTCTTATCTGACACTCCAAAAGTGAATAAACAAATTTAGCCCTGCTGGATAGTTGTGTCCATGATTGACTCAATTAAAACGCATTTTTGATTCAAAGTTAATCTACTGGCATGTCTTTTCTAATTTTAAAGCTGATGCATGCTCTCGTAATCTCAACATTATCTATGACTATCATTAAGCAAATAAGTTAAAACACACATGTAGGTTGGCAAGTAGACCTCCCGTACTGCAAATTCCGTTTCAGCGGTGCATAATTTAATTGTCCGTCGGAAAAACAATAAGACACCACTCCCGACTGAATCTAGCATTATTCCGCCTTATTTTTCCGTCAAGGCTATAAGTTTAGGAAAATCAATTTGTGGAAGAAAAATCAAATCGAGGATGAGGAACATAATTTTCATCTTTGCCTTTATATTCAGCACGAGCGTTGGTTGAGGTCTAATACAAGAGAAAGAGAGACAAAGGAAAAATGACCGATACTACTGAGACACATTCTACCGCCGCCGAAGTTTCTGACTCCAAAGCTAATGTTACAATAACAGAGACTATTCCATCTGATACGGATTCCAATCAAGAAGTTAGTATCTTGCATGAAGATGTAGAATTAGGAGAAGCAAATCTGACCAAGAATCCAGCTGATATTTCGAAAGGATCCTCATCGCCTTCATCAAGTTCCTTAATTGGTCGTATGATGCAATGTGCTAATGATTATGATTTCTTGATTGGATTGATGGTTTCCATTTTATTGGCCAAGGCTTATCCTCCGTTGGGCACCGACTATTTGAAGCCTCAATATACAGCAACGTGGATTGCAGTGATTTATATTTTCCGTACGTACTATGAAGTTCAGTTTTGCTTTCGTGTAACGGTCTTGAATTTCATTCTCACTGCTCACATCTTTTATCATGGTGACAGTTTTGTCAGGTTTATCTATGGCTACTGACGAATTTAAGCATGCCTTCAAGCAAGTTAAATTTCACATTGTCGTTCAATCATATAACTTCTTTTTCATTTCGGGAATCGTCTACGGTTTCACACGTATCCTTATCACGACGAATGTCATGGTCCCTGCCTTGGCGGATGGTATGCTCATTTGTTCTTGTCTCCCCATGGCCATCAACATGGTCATAATTTTGTCTCAGAATGCAGATGGCGATGTCAGTGTTGCTGTCTTCGACTCGGCATTTGGTAATATACTGGGGGTGTTCCTAAGTCCTGGCTTGATTTTAGGATATTTGGGAGTTTCAGGAGATGTGGATTTAGGTCAAATCTTTTACAAGATCATTTTGCGGGTTGTCGTTCCGATTATTGTGGGACAAGTTGCTCGAGTTTCATCTGAGGCTGTTGCCAACTTTGTGACAAAGCATAAGCGTTTTTGTGGAAAATCCCAAATGTATGCCCTCTTGTTCATCGTGTATACTGTCTTCTGTGATACATTTACAAGCGGAGCAACAGTGGCCACAAGTAACTTTATTTTGGCTCTCTTTTTCCAACTGATCCTACTCCTAGCATTTATGCTAATCGCATGGTTCACCCTTCGATGCTTCTTTCCTAATAATCCGGAACTTTGCGTGACAGGAGTCATGGCATGTAGCTTTAAAACTGTGTCTCTAGGGGTTCCGTTGATCAACTCAATGTATGAGGGTAATTCCAATCTGGCGCTTTATATTCTGCCTCTCCTCATGTGGCATCCAATGCAGTTGGTAGTTGGATCTCTCTTAACACCACGTATGTATATGTTCGTGCAAAAGGAAAAAGAACGCCTAAGTGCAGTAGGAGTTGTTGTTGAGGAAAAGGAGGGTAACAAGGATGAAGAAAAAAGCAACATTAAAGATTGAACGCATTTCATACTGTTGAAATAATGTATCAAGAGGTGAAGCCATGGCATCATTGATGCTTTTTGCGATTATGTGGCATCGACTCAGTAAATCATAGACTTGTCGTTGAAAATTGTATTCACAGTCACATCTTTGCCGTTTAATTAATTTAAAGAAAACTGCGAATTGTTGTATGTTATACGGTTTCGTCTATTGCTTATTAGGACATTTCATGCATTCGCCTTCACCTTGATACTGTGACTACTTTCGTACTACATGGGTGAGGTTTCTGCTGAGAAATTGGATTCAGTCTATGATGGGACAACAAAATGAAATTACTTGCCGCCCCGAAATGATCGAATCGTACGCTCTAGATCAGGGCTTGAAGAAATATAATTAGTGGTTCGCCCTAAGATTGCTATATACAGATAATGCACAGTTAAAAATACCTTATGTTTTGGTTTCCTGTGCAACAATACTTTTGGCATGAACTTTAAGGAATTATTCTAGAACACAGGACTTACTGCATGATGGAAAATTTTCTTCAATGGCTTGACCTAACATTACATCCGGTGTCTCCAAATATATTCATATTTCACAGAAGGACTCTGTCTTAGTCAAATATATCCATGATGGAGGATAGACATCAGGAAAGAATGAAGGTAGATGTTGTCACTCCTTTTACTATCTTCTTCATATTCCTGCTGTTGTAGTAGTTGAAGAAATTAATTCTGCTTTATTGGAACGTCAAAAATGCTGCAGGGTCTAAGCTGCTGTAAAAAAAAAGCAATTCAGTTGTTGGTCGGAAGTAAATATCATTATTCTGTTCACTTTAATCCTTTGCATTCTTTACCCGTATGATAGTGTAATCAATTGAGACAAATTAAGTATTAGCATGATAACAGTCATCCTAAAGATGTAGCAATGATATTGATCCAAATGATTAATGCCATTTAAAACAATAAGGAAATAGACCTTAGATAATGAAACACAATAGATCTTCTCTCAATTCATAGGATTACAGTTATCTTTTTCATTGGTTTTAAGTAACTTTACTTTCGTTGCTAATTGAGCTATCCACTATGGGCTACAATGAAAATATAAGTCACGTTTGCAAAATAAGTGCTTTCAAATATCCTATACTTTACAGCAAGAAGTCTCTACAACATTTCAATGGGTATCGAATCACTGTACAAAATTAATCAGTGATGATTAGCTGAATTCCTAGTGATTTTAGGTGCGTACAACCAAAAACTATTTGCTCCTAATCGCACTTGTCATGCACATTCTGGGGTTATGACTTCAAGGTCACAAACGCCATCCAGCACATAGGGGTTAATGGTTAACAAAGGTTACACCAGTAACGAAGCTGTAAGCGAATTCTGTTGAAGGTCAGATCTGATGTGAAATTGTTTTACTTGTAGGGGATATACTTGCTCTATGGAGATCGAAAGTAGAAACATTTTTTCTACTTTTAGAAAACTATGAAAACCTACTCTTGTTTTATTAATCATACAAGAGTGGCGTCTTGTGTGACTAATTTTTTGTCCTTATAGTATTCCTCTAGTTCAGCCTATTATTTAGGATGAATTATTATATCCAGATTCTTCGGGTTTGTCAAAATATCTGTTGACTTATTTTATTTTGAATGAAATAATCAAGTCATGTTACACTTCAAGGAACACATATCATTTATTATCACCTAAATTTTAGGGTTCTTTGATTAGTATCATCTAAAATTTGTAATCGAAAAACAACAGTCATGATTCTTTTCAGTTGTTATTGTTTTAGATGTGCTAATATAGCTGATATCTTCACCATCAATATTTGCATGTACTAACAACAATGGAGATCTCCGAATGTTGGTACAAAACATCATCTTCTTGAATTAATGCTTTTCTAGTTTAATTCGCTGTGCTTTTTTATAATTATGAATTGTTATCTTCTAGTATTCTGAATATAGAACAGCTCTATTGACCAAGTCCTTTTTTCTTTATTATATCTATCTTCTAGTATTCTGAATATAGAACAATGGTGCAAAATAATGCAATAATTATTTAATTGCAACCTATGTATATTGCAATGATACTTTTTGAATACAATATTTTTTATTGCAATATATTACAATAAAAGTTTAACTGTATTTAACCGTATTCTCAATAATTTATGTAAATACAAATGCATTTTCAATCATATAGCAAGTTGGGCAAGTCCACAAAAGCTCAGCTGACTTTGCTGCTTTGAGGATCCACAAGAAACAACCTCAGTAGCTCCCCGACTTTTTCTTTGCTGTGACAGAACGACAGCATTATCTCCACTACACTTTTTTTCCAACTAATGACTAATATGCGTTCAGTCATAACATATATATATAGATCAAATCATCATATAACAATTAATGATGCAACTTATGACCTTTATGAAGAAACAAAATATGACTATTGATAACTGAGAAGCTTGTGGATGAAGTATTTATACATTCTTTAAGAACCCACTAGAAAGAGTTACTTAATCATAGATGGAAAGCCATATTTGAAGAAAGAACCGTATTTAAATTGATATGTTTTGGTGATGTGATCCATAATTAATAAAGTATTGCTCTCTTTTCATAACATGGATTGCCTCCTTGGGGCAACATGAATATACTTCCAAGCGCCAAATAACTTTAAATCTCCATGAATTATGTCTTTACATGACCTTGAAGCATCATCTCCTAAAATATTGAATTAGCTACTTCTCATAGGTTGCCTTCTTGCAAAGCATTAATTATTCTATTCTCTCATTTATACAAAAAACGTTTACCCATGAGTGTTGGAAGAGTCCAATGACTCCATTTGCGTGGTATTAGTTTGACGCACATTCAGGTCTTAGTAATCTAACAGACATTGGATTTAAGATTCAAAACAGTCTTATCAGTTTGGTGGTCTTCTCATGGCCTATCATTGGATTTCAAGTTTTCTCCTTAACTTACATCTTAAAAACATTGAGTAATTGAAGAGCAGCAGTCCGAAGGAGTGAAAAAGTGCAATTAATGTGAATCGACCCGTATATAAATAGATTCGTGGCGAGTAGCAGTAGAATCCGTAAACATGGAAAATATCAAGGTTTAGGGCAATAGTACCTGATATCTGTTTTTCGGTTTTGCTTAGCAACCTGACGGAAACCACCAGATGTTGTTAACCAACTAAACGGGTTCCTTTCGATTTTACTGACATTTCTTCGAACTGAAAAAAACGAAGCGATAGTCCAAACCAAGTATTATCAACCTAGCAATACCGAAGTCAAAAGGTACACCATTAGTAATCAAGAAGAATGACAGAACCTTACGGAGAGTTTGAAGACAGCGATGAGATCGAGGTACGTTGAAATCCAAAATGAGGTTGACTGCAATGACTGTACGTTGCATATGGTGGTATACTGTCGTGATTCGTGTTGATTCTAGTGAATTCCACCAGTTTACATGACCCTCGATTCTTTAGTGTTTTGAGATCATTTTACCTTTGAATAATTGCTTCGATTTTATTATTGAACTGCCGTCTTGATGATTGCAATGGTGACGATTCGTCTCGAATTCGATTGAACGGTGACTTTCACCCGCTGTATTTGTGCAAGCTGCTGTCACGTGACGTCATCAAACTGTGAATTTTGTTAAAACCGAAATTAACTTTTTTTTCCCTTTAGGAAAATGATGAAGAGATTGGTGCTTTAGGTTCTATTCTCTCATGGGATGAAGAGGACGAAGACGCAAATTCAGCTGAAGAACAAGAATTGGAATTGAAGGCATCCTCCGTGGAAAAGCAAAATTTATCAAACTCGATTCAAGGACAAAACAATTCATACAATTCATACCCACAGAAAATCTCAATTGTTTCAATGCAACCGAACAATCAATCCATTCAGAATCAAATAAACCACCAACCCTACCAGATTATGGTACAAAATCTACAAGGATTCCCATCACAGCAGCCACCGGTGTATGCTCAACAACAACTTCAGCAGCAACAGATTCAAATGGCATCTTTTCAAGGCCAAAATCAGCAACAACTATCACAGCAAGGCCAGCAGATTCACTCCTATTCATTATCAGGAAATATGCCACAACAACAGATATTGCAAATTCAACAAGTTAATAACGGGGGGCAGCCACAGCAATCTCAGCTTCAGCAACAACAGACACATCAATGCCAGATTCAGAACCAGCAATTACAACAACAGCAAACAATCCCTAGTGGATCGCAAATTATTGTAAATACGTCTCAAAATCCCCAATACGCTACGATGTACCAACAAAATGTATACACAACTCAAAGTCACGATCAAATGTCTATGCAATCCCTGCAAATGATGCAAGGGCAGCCATCACAGTCTCAAGACCAAAATGTTTTCCTTCGAGCCATGCAAAGCCCATATCAACGAGGTCAAGAATCTGGTTCTCAGCCAATGCAACAAGGGATCACAACGCAACAAGTGCAAATTCCTATGATGCCACCTACCTCAGCGCAAACCCAACATCCTCAAGCCACAAAGAAATCTGCAGTGAAACGTAAGGCTGCAGATATCAAGCCACCTGCAGCCCCTAAGTCAAATGTTGTATCATGTAGCGATACCGATGGCGAGACGAAGACTGGTAATTCTTCACATAGCAAAACAAGTACATCTTCAACTGATGTTTATGAGACTAACAATGAAGATATTGATGCGGATACAATGCATATGACACCTGCAGAAAAAGCTAAGGCAAACCGAGACCGCAATCGTGAGCACGCTCGAAATACACGATTGCGCAAAAAGGCATACCTTGAACAGTTGAAAATGACTGTGGATGAGCTTTGTCAAGAGCGGGATACACTCGTTTCTGAACGCGCAGGGGCGTCAAGCATACTAGTGGAAATGCATAATACCAGAACTGAGGTCTTAATGTCTTTTTTCGCTCTGAGATCCGTGTACGAAAAGAAACGAGAACTTTGGGCTAGCATTCTCGACGAAAGTTGTTTTGTATGCGTTATGCCTGTAACGCCTTATCGTTCCTTCCCAGCAAGTGAGGTTCAAGTATCCAAGTGTCAACGCACGGTACTTGGGATTGATGCGATGATGGCAGATACGGCATCCTTGCACGTTTTGCTCAACAATCTGGTAGATAGATCGAGGTATTCAAATGCTTCGATTCAATTTCGATACACATTAGTAACTGAAGATGCTGTTGTTGCTGGGAACCAGATGATGGCAAGATGGGTCATGTCCACCACCAATGCAACCTCCCTAGGTGCTAGAATGGAAGTTACAAAGCAGGGAATGCTGTGTTGCAAGTTCAATAGCGCGCACAAAATCATCGGACTAGAATTAATGTTTGATGTTATGGCTTTCATGTTGCAATTGAAGCAAGCAACCGGATCGCATGAATTTGCTGTGGTTCCAAACACCGTTCAAACTTGTCAGCGAGTCTTCAAACAACCCATGGTGATGACTTTAGCTGAACCACCTTACACAATCGTTCAAGTGAATAAACTTTGGGAGGATATGACAGGATACAAAGCAGAAAATGTGGTAGGAAAATCTTCTTGTCGCATTCTTCAAGGTCAGCAAAGATGTCGCAATAGCGTGGAGAATCTTATGTCGGAAGTACGTTTCAAAAGATCTGCTTGCTCAATCCTTGTCAACTATACGAATGAGGGAAAGATGTTTCGAAATTGTATGAACGCCTATCCTTTAAGCACCGACTCAAAAATTACACACTACGTGGCATTGACTGGGCATTTTGAAAGAGTTGATGCAACTGTCGAGCAAATAGAGAGCTCTTCGGGAGGACAAGCAAACACCTCATCTACTGCAGCTGCTCCTCCATCTGTATCAAATCACCCACCGAACAGCATTGTCAAGCCTCCAACTCAGTTAATGCATGTTCAACCAATTCATTCGAGAATGCAAGTCCAACCTGTGATTCCTCCAGTTGGTGTTACAATGCCTTTGGCAGTTGGACATCCAATTGTGTACTATCCAACGCAGCCAAGAATGCCACCAAAGCCCGTGCCACTACTTCCGGCAGCAGTTGTGACCCCTACAGTGATTGCACCTAGAGGATTGCAAGTAGGGTTCACAAATCCAAAACCTGAAAATCCGTAAATATGAATGATATCTTTCGTATGGGCAGAATTCGTTTTTGTACATATTCATGCATGCCCCAAGGCATGAAACATCTTAGTGAATGATGACTCTGCTAACCATGATGTGTTAACTTTATTTAAACTTGCATCTTGCACAGTAGATGAATTTCTCTTTCATTCTAGACGTTCAAATAAAAATATGAGCGGCATGAAAATAGAAATAAATCCAAGTAAGAGCACAAATATTAAAAATTTGAAACAAAAGACATACTAATCCATTCTTCAATTCAACTTTTACTAGTGCTGTCAAGTTTACGATTGATTGAATAACTAGTCAAAAGTAATAATAGATAGTTGGTTTTGAGTGCAATCCGTTCCACTGGTGATGATAAAACTGAAAACTTTATGTCATGTACTTCATGGGAATGCCAAAAGAAATATTCAGCTATCCTTTAAAATCAGTCCAGACTCAAAATAATTACAGTATTTCCTAAGTAACTCGTTAATAGCTAGGATAGAACCAAAAGAAAAAATCAAGGTATTAGATGCCATTAAAATGAAGTGTTTGAAAATTGGGATGATTGCTTGTTTCCAGGTAACGAAGGCTGAAAACTTATGTGCAGCAAATATTCAAACCACTTGAAACAGCTCCTAAGGTGGACTAGGATATGTTAAAATCAATATGAGACTTGTAATATACCTTCCAGCTAATAAAAGGTACTTATCGTTGCTCTCTAGTGAAATGAGTACACGAGACAGATTCTCCTGATATTGATGAGAAAGGAATAGTTGAGTTGGAGTTTTTCATTGTGATTGCATCTTTTCCAGTCAATTCAACATTCTCAAGGATGACTTTCCAGAGGTATTTATTGTCCTAAGGCGAGATTGATCAGTTGCTGCTAATACGGAAACTGAAGAGTCCTGTTGAAGGGACATGCTCTATCCTACTTGGAACATCAGTTGAACAAGCACACAGTGGTTGTGAGCTCGCTAGATAATGATCCTTTAGAGTTGGCAGTTAGCGTTACTGGGCTGGAATACATTCTATAGCTTTCTATTTGGATCACATGACCTTGGCTAGAGATCAAGTAACCTTAAATGCTTACTTCCTTTTGCCAGAATAAAGTCTTAAGGAGTAAGATCACAAAAAGATAAACCACCATAGTGGAATCAGCCAATGATAGGAAAAATACCAATTTTAATGCTATGTTCTATTTACATATAAGTGACAAAAAAAGAGCTTGATAACCTTCTTCGGAGAGAGGTATCCAATTTTGCTTCTTGTTTTAAGAGTAAAGATGAAAATCTCCAGTTAGGAAACAGGAAAAAAAATGCTGCAACAAAATGCTAAAAACTGAGATCATGATGTAAACTAGAAATAAAAAACCTAACTTATGAATCTTCCCCAATATTAAATTGAGTGCTAATTGAAGCATATTGAATAGCTCTAGAGTAAGGTAAGTTTGGAGTATATTTTAGGTCCAATAATGGGTAATACATACAGTGCAATAAACTACCCTAAAAGGAAAGCCTTTTTTCATTCTTGGATTAAATATTTTCCAAGAAAATTCTCTTTGCTCTCAGAACATTGTCTCGGCCCCTTGCTTATCACATGAATGCTTTGAAATAACTGTAAAAAGGGTTTATGAAAGACATAATGGCTTATGGTGAATGGGGCTGGATTCAGAACAGAGGTGCCATAAATGGATTTGTTGAGTCTATTAATTCAAGTATTACTAATCACTAAAACTGGGTTAATTCTGTTCGTTGTGCTACAGTATCACTCCTCACTTTCACACAAAGGTTTAAAAGTATCGTCCATTAATATCCCGATCACAGAAATATCAAATCGTCAATTCCATAGAAACTGTTTTCATCTAAGCATCCTTCAAAAAGTCACTTTAGCATCATTTCTTTGATTGTTTTTGCCTTTTTACTTTTTTGTATCACATGCCCTTTTTCATTCCTAGGTTGTTGCTCGTCTCACTGAAATCTTTGATTCAAAAGATGACTCATGCTGAATTGATACCAGGAACTTGATTGCACTCTCTATTTGAAGGACCAGTTGCCCGCCTAAGAGTTTTCTTCCCTCTGGAACCTCTTTTTTTATTAATAAAAACTTCCATATTCATTTTTTTTACGTTGAAAATTCGATTCGAATTGCTTCAATTCTTTTTATGTTATCTAACTGATTCCATGCTTCTTGAAAAGTGAGAAGAACTTGATTCGCTTCAAAGTCATAGTCTTCTTTGCTTGTATCGAATGATGAAAATTCATGTTTCCTTCTTCTGATTCTACTTCTTTCGAAATTTCCAATTTTCAAGTTGAGAGAGTTTTCCAGTCAACTTAATTCCCAAATGGTTTGCTGTAGTATTTGCCGCTTTCTCAGAAACTTAACACTGGCAGGTAAAAAGGGCACATTTAAATAAAAAATCCTTGACACAGGTATTTTTTTCAAATCAGGAGTTACGAACCATTCAAATAATGATGGAAAGCACGTGGGCGTCTTCAGGGTATGTTGTCAAAATTGGGACTCCATGATACCGAAATTATCACGTGCTTGATAATTTACTCTTGAATAAATTGTGCTGAATGTTTGCCATGATTCCTACTTTTTCCTTTTATTGGGATGCTACAACATCTATGATTATGCTTTTCTGAAGTATCAATAGTTGTCTACAAGGCCTATTTGTTCAATATCAAGTTTGTTCATGACTTCTTAGTTCAAATACTATTTCCTTCTTTCCTAATTGTTTGATTTGATCGTTAAATAGGTACTGCTGGCATTCACTTACGTTAATGCATGCGCAGATTGAATATGAGTTGTTGAAATTGTAAATCATAGCGGAAAGTATGGATGGTTTATATTGCGTCTTCGAATACCATGATGACATAAAATAATAGAGCCAATCTAATCAATTGGTTGTTAATTTCACCTGGAAACAATTCTACTCTTACCGCTTTGCCCTTTTCATCTAGTCGATTGCTACATTTTGCAATTTAATCTACAAGTAGTGGACATCCGCTTTCACAAAATCATTTTTGCAAATGCCTTATCAGCAGTGAGTACCTTTTTGGATGGCAGTCATGGATTGGGCATACAACTCGGGTTGAAAAAGGAGATTTTGAGCTTAATTAGACTTACGTCAGCATTTTGAGAAAGACATTCGGAGTTGTATTGAGAACAAACAAGAACCCAATCGAGTTCACTAATTGTATTAAATGATACTTGATTGGGACTTTACTTCGTTGGAAAAGAACTCTTCCGCGAGAGATGAAGTGTTAATTTCTTGGGGTCATTCTTTGTTGGTAAGAACTCTGTTCTTTTTCACCTTGTACAGAAGTTGCGGTAGTATAAGTCCATGTCACTCGAACCTTAATGATATAGTATGCTAGGGTGACCACAGTACATGGTTTCATAATGCAGCTAATTCGATGAAGCGTACTACGATTGCAGATGAAATGATTGCCAAAGAAGACCAGAATTCTTCACTTATGTTGTGTTCTTCATGTGATCGATGTCGATAACGTAAGACGAAATGCGACGGTAAACATCCATGTTCTAATTGTGCCGAGAAATACTTGAAAACACACAAGTTATCTAGGTAAGTGTAGTTTCTAGGTAGAAATAATGTCTGTAACTTTATTTCAATGGATTCTCACATTTTTTTTAATTTGTAAATCAAGTATTGAAGGTATCGATATGAATGAAATTGGCTGTGTGTATTCTCCAGCAAAGCGACGAGGTCCTGTTCCTGGAAAAGTCGGTCATGGTCGAAAATCAAATACAAATGATGATAGTCCAGAGGATGCCAAGATGACAGACACAGGCTCCTTACAAAATGCTCAAGCATTACCAGTTACATACAATTATCAGGATATGGCTCTTCAACAAATGTTTCTTATGCAAAATGCTGCTGTTGCGGCTGCTGCGGCGGCTTCCAATACAAAGTTACCATTCAATTACGAAACTGGATTAATGGATGCGAATCTTCGAGCACAACCATCGCAACTCACAAATCCTATGTATATGCAGCAACTTGGTGCATTCAATGGGATGAATGTTACGGATAACATCCTACAGTCACGCGCACAACGTATGAAATTTGAAACGCCAGAAGAAAAGAAAGAACCTGACACTATTACTGCACATTTACCTCTTCTCTCCCGTAACAGTATTGATGGTAATCGCTTACGTTCCTTTTATCGACTCAGTATTGATGAGCTATACGCACTCCCACCCATTCCATCGGATGAAGAGTTCTGTGCCAAGAACAATCTTTCCATCGCGTTACTTCCGGAATCTCATAGAAATGCACTTCAGGCCGCACGATTTGCAGAACTCGCCTTGGGAGCTATTGTTCACAATGAAATCTCTCTTGCGATGGAACTTTGCAATGCCACGGTTCACTCTCTTCGAAACTGTGGAAATGCTCCTGCCAAACCTGAATACGCGTTTGAACTTGCACGTGCCTACTTTTTGTTAGGAGCCTTTCGTGCCTTTCGGGGTGATATGGTCCGTTATTTTAAATACAGGCGTGTTTGTATGACACATCTCGTAGATATGGAGGTACGTTGTATTCCTTCTCTGCCTAACATGTATGCCACAAAATTCTTAACTCTTCTGACTCTCTATCGTTCCACAGACCTATAATGGAACGGATCGGCTCTTTGCCGCCATTGCCTTTTTGGATGCGTGGGCATACATGATGTACAACGCAAATGAAGATCATCTACCAAATATTGATGATGACATTCCAAAAGTGCCGACAAGAACCAATACTAATGGAGCATCCGATGTCCAGCAACGACTTGGTGCTTGCTGTGGTGCTGCAGCGATTGCATCAAATCCTAACAATCAAATGTGGATTCAAGGTGCACCTCCTGTGTATCTGGATAACGAAGCTGCCTTAAATGCTCGTTCTCTCGATGCCATTGCATGCGCGATTCGATCATGCTGTGATCAAGCGAATTCTCGTTTTCTTTCTATTTCAAAGTCTGCCAACCCAAACAGTGCGGCCGATATTAATCTAGACATTTTATCAACACCCACAAGCACTGCGGTATTGGCAAACCAAAATGAGCTCTGCAGTCGAAATATGATTCTCTCGGCTTGCAGCCTACTTCAACAGCATGAGTCATTAGCAGGAACAACTTCCCGCCACAATCAGGGACATCATTTGATTATCACTGCTTTGGATGCCTTTTTGGATGGAGGTGACGAGGACTCTGTTTCTGGATTCACAGATGGCCAAATCCAATCCTTATTGAGTGTTTGCAATACCGCCATTGAAAATCCATTGCTGCTCTACCATGGAGGACCAACGTATCACATGGTGAGTAATGCAACCATCCTCTTGTGCCACTTGTTGAATGGTATGCATGCTATGGATGCATCATTCAGCACTGGAACCTCCAAGGAAATGGAAGCTGCAGTCTTTGAAGAAATTTTAGACACTGTTTTGTCTGTGCGGAAGTTACTCAACATTCACAGGAGGAAGCTACCGGTGAGATTGCGTTGCCATGCCATTCCAAGGCCAAATATGTGTGGTCCAGGTGAAGGTCAGCTTTTCATCGATTTGGGTGAGACGCTCATGTGCGGATGCCGTGGTTGTCAAGGATTTGTATTGATGGCATGTAGTCCCTGTGTTGCGGCTGAACGAGCCAGGGCCGCAGAATTGCAAAGGGAGCAAGAGGCACAATACGAATCGCAGTCCTTGCTGGATATTAATGACTTGGACAGAGCATTGTATGATTTGGAGAACGAATACGAAATTGATGATGATGCGCTCCTGAAAATGTTATCCTCCATTGTTACTGTTTAGGCATGAATTCAAAGTTTCATTTACTAGTTCTGGGTAGGATTTTAAATATATTTAAGTATCAATTGTATTCAAACCAACAACCGTGTCAACAGAGTATCTAGAGAGATAGTATCACTTTGACAACACGTGATCAAGATTGAATAACATACACAGGGAGGGATCCTTGAAGAAATTTTAGATGCAAACTGATAATACTCTCGTTCCTCCGCACTCCTTTTGGAAGGTGGTTCCTATCTTGTAATTATTTTTTTGGAATTGGTGATTTTCGGCGTTGCCGTAGCACGACTTTTGGATGACATTGACGTTGTAACGTCCTTTTTACGTTCCAATTGAATGTCATCGTCAATCGTCCCCGTTGATTTCCTCCTGGATTGACGATCACGATTGGACCGTGATGATGCTTGTCGTTGTTGTTGTAGATCACCTTCTGGGATAGTATTATGAATTGAACTATCCTGTGACAAACCAGGTGCAACATCTCGTCGAGAGGTGATGGGGGTAGAGGAGGACAATGGTCCCTTTCGAAATGTAGGTTTAATATATTCTATACTATCGTCATCAGACGAATGCTGGGATAGTCCCCGACTAGGTCGATTTGTGCTGTTGTCATCCTTAGAATATCGAGAGTGGCGATGAGGTCTTGATTTGTTTCTCTTGCTAGAAACTCCTTGCTGCGAAACTTGTTCTATCGGTGTCAGAGATACCTCTTTTTCCTTTTGCTTAGTAGACACTGGGGTCGTCCTTGAAGGTTGATGGTTTTCAGGCTGTAATTCTCTTTTGTGGATTTTCGATTTTGCCTTCAATGTCGTATTGTCATGTGACTTCTCGCTGCTTATTTGATTGGAAGCAGAATGTGACGATGACAAGTTCGTCTCCCGATGTGACTTCTTACTCCTTCTTGTGCTACTGGTGATGGACTCTTTTTTCTGAGCCGTACGACCGCCACTCATCAATGCCGCAAGCACTTCCTCAGGAGATATAGAAAGGGCTTTGAATGCGTCTTCAGCATTAGGGTCGGCATCAAATTTCAAAGGTGACTTCTCTTTTTTATAATCAGTGTCAACAAGAGAATCTGAATCCGCATCGCGATTTTCAAATTCCGAGGAAGTATTCAAACTTTTCAAGCCCATGGGTGGTACTTTATCGCCTTCTTTATCTTGGAGGTGCTGTTGTTGAGGACTGCTTGCCTTTGCATCCACTATATTATCGTTTTCGTGTTTCCAAGAAAGATTTAAACCTTCTTTCGCTATTTGGGTACTTGAAGCGTGGTCATGTGGCACTCTTGACGTTGTAGTTGGTTGATCAGAATTATTTCGCTTATTGGATCTTGATTTAGATGCATCTCCAACTTGATTCGATTTACTTCGAATCGAGCTTTTTTTCTGGGTATATTCTTTGTTTTCATTCGATCCATTGTGCAAATTTAATCCTCCATTGTTTCGAGACACTTTCTGGCTCTCTTCATCGTTCAAAACTAACGAGGAAAATGGAATTTCATTGGGAAGAGATGCTATTGTTTGTGTCTCCCCATCATGAAAGCTGTTTAGATCTTGAGAACTATGAAATGGTGTTGCAGGGTCTGTTTCCACTTCTGACGCTTCTTGAATTGGAGTCAATACCCAAGAATGATCGTGAAAGCTTCGTGAACTGGGATTGTCGTACATTTTTCTTTGCATCCTTCGAGATACTGTAAAACTGGAATCCGTCCTATCGTTGTTATCTGAGTCTTTCAATGCTTGAAACGAATCACAATCATCAGATATTTCTGGAGGATCCAATGAATCCCAGTAAGGTTGTGATACTTCTAAAGAACATTCTTCTGCTTCCTTAGATTTGGGATTATTAGACTGTGATAACGTCAACTTTATTTCAGGGGGTGGATGGTTACGATCCGATGGGATGTCTGGAGAAAAATCATGCTCGTTATGAGGAGAGAAAGAATTGGCATGTGATTCATCGTTTAGAGAATCCGGTTGATTTAAATGGGGAGCCTCCTTTTCTTCATTTGCGACAGTGATCGCTGTCGATTCTTTTTCTGGTGGGTTTTCATTTTTTACTTTAGGAGACAAATCGAATAAGGCATCAGCTCGAGATACATATTTCGTTGCCTTGCTCGAATTATCCAAGTTGTCTGCTTTGGTTCTCTCCTTTCGATCAATATTTTCCCTTTCACTCCATTTGAAAAGATCAGTTAGTTTGGCTTTTGGCGGTTGAAATTTATCTTGCACGGCCTGCATAACATCCATCATAAATAACTGGAGAGCAATATCTACATCCTCAACGTCGTCCGCTACAACATCGTCAAATAGCTGCTCAATTGAATCTAGTACCGGCAAGCTCTCATACATGGCCATTTCTATTCGACGCTGCTCTTGTTCCGATTGTTCCAAAATCTCGTTGAATGTGTTGATTACCGCTTCTGCATGGTCTAAATTGTTCAACTGTTCTTCGGCTTCTTCCTTGATTTCTTGTGAAATGTCCAAATAATCTTGAGTCCTAGTGCGGAATTCATCAATCGAGGCTTCCAAGGAAGGTATAGAGTCATGAGAGAGTTTCCGACTGTGCAAATGATGAGTATGTCCTAACTGTCTGTCGACAAGATCAGGATGTAACAATTCATCCAGTCTATCGATTGAATTTACGGAATCTGAATTACTATCCGAATAGTCATCTAATTCCTCACCTTTCCTCGCAACTTGCCAATTACCTGTATCTATTCCTTTCACATCAACTTGCGGTCGTACCGATATTTTACTAAGACGTGGATTGTCAATTTCATACGTTGTTTTTTGCTTCGTCCGTTGGGTACTTCGTGCCAATTCAATCCCCTGCTTCACTTTGATTTGTTCAAAGTCATCGGCTACTTCTTCTTCCTCGAGACGAAACAAGGATGCCAATGTCGCTGGTTTTTGTTGTTGTGTAGGAGCAACCGCGTAATCCGATTGAGATCCATGATACAATTTGGATGATGGTTGTTTGTCTAATGTGTTGTTGTATCCCAAGAGTGACGAAAAGACTGCAGTTGCCGTAATTGCGATGGGCTCGGTTTTTGCACGTTCATGCATAGAGCGACTTCGAAACTTTCCAGAGTCAGGGTTAGAGAAACTGAAGCCTTCTTTAGATGTTGTAAATTTAGTTGGCTGCCGTTGATGAGAAGTCGCCGAAGAATTGGTCCAACTTTTCCTTTCCTCATTGCTTGACAATGTCGCAGTGTTTGAAGAAGAAAGAGTATGTAAACTAAGTGTTCCTGAATTTGATGAAGTATGTATAGATGGTGAACTTCCCCATTTTCTTTCTGATCGATTCGAAGTATTATTCGTATCTTGTTCTTGGGCAGAGGCCCAAGGTCGTGTTGCTTTTCTCTTTTCCATATCATTTCTAGGCTTAATGTCTAATAAACTATCGATTGCTCCTTGTTCCCATGGATGCAATTTCTTTTTTCGATTCGATGATATCGAAGAGCTTAATGAAGTGATCGAATTTGTAACGGAGTATGGAGAATCATTATTACTTGTTGTTGTTGTTGGTAGTGATTTACGCTTCTCATGAGACGACTCTCTTTTACTGTCTTCATCATCATCGCTTGAACTTGATCGATGAGTGAATACACTACCACTACAAATTGAAGACGCTTGACTGGAAGTAGCGTTTGAAAGCATTTGTGGTCGATCCGATTGATTCAAACTACTAACGTAATTGCCATAGTTGGAATCATCCAATTCGTTTTCATTATTCTTGTCTTCATCATCACTTTCGTCACGACGACCTCTCAGAGCCACTACACCTGGATTAAAGTCAATGTATGGAGATTGTGAATAAGGCATCTTCTTCGTTGTTTTTGTAAAATTTGCTTGCTTAGAGCAGAATGAAGACGAAAAATTGGCTTCGAGGAATTTCACAAATGTTTTTTTTGGTTTGTTGTTGTTGTGTTGCGTCGTAGTAAGGTGACTCTTACTCCCACACTCAAGGAATTATTTTGTTGTTCCGTTAATTTATATAATCCATCGTACCGAAACAATTTACTGAATTACCCTGTATAGAACCAAAATGAATTTCGTTTCCTAATTACCCGAGTGCTAATCTTCCGAAAACGTTTATTTTCTAACGTAATTTTGAGATAACAAAATTATTCGCCCAATTCCTTTCAAGTTTTTTATTGTCTGGAAACCTACCTCAATTCATACACATAGAGTTATATTAGTCCTATGGCTAAATTGCATTAGTCTAAATTTTTAGAATAGTTCTAGTATGCTCTTGTATCTGTCTTTTGTAGCCTTTGGCAAATACATGATGGAAAGGGGAGCAAAAGTCACAGAAGGTCACTTGGTGTTGATTATCGTGCATTGCTTTTTGTTGCTTTCCATCTGCAAGACATCTGTTATCATTGTGATAAAGCAATGCTTGGAATCCCTTCCTTGCTGTACACTTTTCCAACCTTCCATGTCCGTTCTCTTCCGCATCGGTTGATTGTTGCAGATATGCATAGGTCAAATGTCTGTAGTGATTGACAGATATTGCAACTGTTCTAATATTCAATAGGGCAAATTAAGTTGCACCTTTAACGTAAAAATTAAAACATTTCAAAAATTATTTTGCCATTGCAGTAATGCATCCTGTATTGGATTTTCCTTATGTTTTTCAATATTGTGCCCCTTAATATGGTGTCAAGATTTGAATGCCCCACTTTGAGACTTCATGCTTGTATTATTGACTTTGAGATTGAAACTGTTGGCGTCTAGGGCCTGCTTACTTGATTGCCACACTACTCTCTCTTCTCCAACTCAATTATCTTGGCCCTACACCTAAGATTTCCAACCGTAAGGTACTGAAATGAGACTTATTAATCTATCAGATATGCGTATATCCAGGTTGCCAGATAGAGGCAGAACAATAGAGAGAATGCGCGTTAAATTGGAGGAATCAGCTATTCGAATATCATAAATTGAAATCGGCTTAAGTTGACTTTTTTTATAATTCTTACTTAAAGGCAATGTTGCAACCGACATGACACACACAATAAGCACTCTTAATTCTTCGACGATAACACCATATACGTTATTGAGCAGCATTTTAAGAAATTTCACAATCGTGTAGTTGATACTTCTAGAGAATGATTAAATTTATAGAGACATATGATGACACATATCTATTCAAATTATAGAGATAAACATTTTACAAACACCATTTTGCCATTTATGAATACACACAATTTATCGTGACTTTTGTAACCTTCTTTCCACAAAATACCACAAGGCGACACGGTCAAATGCATTCTCGATGCGATTGCGAAAGGTGGCAGGATCTCGTTGATAGTGATGGATATTTTTTCTGATTCTACTTTGTTGAATATTGCTTTTGGATTGATAGCATTTCATGGGGTAAGAGCTTGTGGCACGGCGGTTTTGACGATGATGACGGAAGCCAATTTGTTGCGAATTCTTGCTTCCTTCGTTCTTGCCGTTGGATACCTTTTTCCACCTTTTGAGCGTCCATGAAAATCGTGGATCCTTTTTCTGAACATTGAGATGTGTTACAATTGTAGTTCCTGAGGTGCTGATAGATGAATCACAACTTTTATCATCCGATTTTGAGAAGTATACTTTGCTTTGTTGAGTTTCAATGGTTTGATTTGCAAGAAAAACTAAACGTCCGTCCTTAATCCTATATGATCCTGCACATCTAGCTTTTCTTCTGTTTTGTGAACTAGTCAAAAAATGTTTCGTCTCACTCACATACGGATGTATCCAGGAATATATTATTGCGAAGTTTCGATGCACTATCCGATGCATTGTGGCGTAAATCAATACTGAAAGAGCGAATTTTAGGAAGTGCATCCATGGTGAGCCATTTTGAATAGAGGATACGTAATCCGAGTAAGTTAGCGATGGAGAAATCATCATTGCTGTTGAAATGAAATCTTGTTTTTCACTTTTCTTTGGACTCAAAATTGTGATCGAAAGTTTTGTCACATCGAAATCCATCCACGATTCGTGACCGAAAAGGGATTCGTGTTTTCGTTGCGAACAGACACACGTCTGTTAACCTTTCAACATCAATCATGCTTTCAATGTCGCGTGTCATTCATTTCAAATCCAATTTACAACATAATCTTGATGTCGCATCGAATGAATCAAATTTCCAACTCCTTAGTTTTCTGACTGTTGAATAAATTCTTTACTCTGTTAGGGTACGATACACTAATGTTAAAGCTAGAATACTTGACTAATTATCGAGTACAAGTAGCGAGGACTGATGTCACTTTAGCAAGCATAAGCAACCGTAAAGTATTCAAAATCTGGAAGTCAGCAACTTGAATTAGTTAAAGCTAAAAAAATCTACATTCCTGCAGCTACCATTATTTTGTTCTCTTTTTCCTAGTTGACAAATCAGCAAGTTACGCGAAGCTAGATTCACAATTTTCCAATGATTCTGTTATTGAAGATGATCCACATGACTTCCTTGATCTTCTTTTGATATTCTTTCTTCACAACCTAGCAGTGTTGCAGCGACAGTTTTTATTGATATCCTTGTAATTGTGCCTATACCATGGATAGAAAGGTTGGTAAGTAGCCATGGAGCACTACAACGATCGCTAATACTTTTGTGTAACTTCAATTTGATAACTAAGAAGTGTCATATGTTCTCCTACTTTTCATAGAAGCCCATGTAGTGACACTCTACAGGATGAGCTTCGGCTCGAATGTCCTTTTGATTCTTCTTTAGGACACTTGAAAAGAGTGTAAACCTTACACTATTGGCATCTTATTTCCCGACACTAAGGTTAGTGCATCTAAAGCAGACGCATAAAGTCTAAACAAAGTTCAATAGTAATTCTAGAGGCTACTGTTTCCGGTGAAAAAGTAGAGGCTTCATTATCTACCTGGAGTGTTATTCATGATATGCATCTACAAAAATAGTCATTCTGAACTATCCTTATTGAGGAAAAATCTACAGGAATCTCCTTTTCAGCTTCAGTATACAAAAGAATCCGAATTTTATGTTTCTGGATTGACAAGATTGAGTGATTTTTCTCCCTATAAGAAATAATTTAAGCTATGTCAAGTTCTCATACAGCCTTGCGCCTTTTCTTTGAAATTTATTGACACTACTCGTTTCAAATGTGTCATACGCTATATCAAGTCATACCAACAATTCAATCCAGACACAACATGCAGCTTTCGATCTAAAATTTTAGACCTGTCATCATGACGTAGAAGTGAATTATATAACGACTTAGATTTAATTCCATTCATCTTTGAGATCAACTTGAATGCTGCCAACATTTCTTCTACTCTCCCTGATTACATAGAGGAAATAATAATTCTGCAATCTCAAGGTGCATTTAGATTTGTACTCGCTCTAGTCCAAGATGAAATACCAATTTCTTATTTCCCAGACACAGCGTTAGACAAGTCCTGGATGATAAAGCATTGCTGTCGTAGCTTCTGGTAAAAACTGTGCGAGCATTGTGGTATTCAACCCAAAATCATCAAAAAGCCACAATTTGCAAAAAAATATAAACTTAATACGGCATGATCAACAATAATCACTCTATAAATCAAGGAATATGACATGAGATGTATTTGTGTACCGGAATCAAATATTCCTCTTGGTATAGAGAATAAGGATATTCAATGCATTTACACATCTATTCATGCAAAGCTGTATCCAGGGCTTAAATGCTCATGTATTTCCCCTTAAACTTTGGATTATTGCTAAAATATTTGTAATAAAAGTTAAACAATGGTTACAACATTAGCTGTAAACGTAGTATATCTGTAATTGATTCTACGACCGAAAGGACAAATATGGCAAGTGTATATACATTGAATTATTTTATATCACTCGTTACAAGAAATGACAAAATACTCTGAAATATGTAAATAAGCAAGTTTTTGAAATCCTCCATCGGTTGCCTCCTGAATTTTCTCCCATTCTATTCGATTTCAAGGTAGAGAGAGTTGTAGTTCTTGATAGATTCTATCCCAGCTTATACGCATGCATGACATTTTTTGTTCCCTTCAAGAATGGGTGCACTGAGAATCGGATGAAGCAGCTGATGCTTTCACAAAGATGTTTACGGTTTTGCTGAAGGGTCAAGTCTTTTAGTTATAGCATGGCTTAAAAAGGAAGTTGGACACAGAAAATGCTGAGCTTAATCACAATGATATCTTAGAGGCTAGGAAAACATTCCTTAGAGGTCTGCGATAAGATGTGGAGCTTATATATGATTCTTAATACAATCGTACCACAATTTGTAGCGAACTTGAATGACTTCAACCGTTACTTGTTAATTTCCCTTTAAGAGTTTCCATGCAGCTTGACAAAGATGAAATTATGAAAATTTGTATTAAGTCAACGCTCCAGAATGGCATGAATTGATGGTGGCTGTAAGTATTGATATTGTTGAAATAAATTATGAGTTGGATTAACCAAGTTTCTAACTGTTCCATTAAGTCCTACCACTTTGCTTCTGCATTTTTTAAATCTTTCAAGGTTTTCATCCCAGATGATTGGTGGAGATAAGATCTGAGGTGTTTGAGTTTCTAATTTAGAGATACATCATCTCTAGCCTTAATTATTGTAATGAATTCAATATAGGTTACCAGCATTATCAAGGCGTATTTAGGAAGTAGCCTTGGTTTGACACACACTACTCTATGGTGAGATATAGAAATTAGACACAGATAAATTATAGACTATTTTTATTATTTGTTATGTTAGTCTTGTCTAATCTTGAAACTTCTCTCAAGGGATGTTCTCAAGGGATCTTCATGATTAAACTTGAAAATTCGTAATCTTGTTATAAGCTTCCTCCCAACTGCTTAGATAAGTTGCTTCAACCTTGTCCATAAGGACAAGTTTGTTATCCATAAGGATAAGTTGGTTTAGACCTTCAACCCTTTATAATTAAAGAGTTGTCCTAATTTAGATCTTTATTTAGATCGTTGTTATATCCGTCTTACGTTAGATCTGGTCCTGGATTGTATAACATTACCCTCCATTTATAAGCAATAGCTATGCCTCACTAAGTTTATCAAAGTAAACTTGTGGTCAATACTGAATAGGATTGTTTAAAGTATCCATAGGTAGATGAGCAAATATTAGGATATGTTAATCCTACTACTATTTACTATGCACTAATGGTAGCGGACTTCTCCATACACCGGTGCACACACACATCTCTTAGTTTAACATATAATTATCAAAGTGTTATTGCTTACAACCTATTGTGTTAGGGATTTACTTCTTGACCCAAGTCAAGGTAGGTCATTTGCCTCCAAGGTAACACTTAACCAGAGGTTGTCTGAAATGGACAGATTCGGCGTATGTTTACCCTTTCTGATAAAATTCCCCTTGGATCTGAATTATAAACTTTTGTTCCTGGGTATGGTCCCCTATGAGGTGTTGACAGTTTCCGGAGGATTTCTCTAATAATACTTATACTTGTAAGGTATGCATCTTTTATTTTCCTTTTTATTAGACTTGTTGATTAAGTCTTGTTTTCTTTTATGGATTCTATTCCAATTTGCTTTAAATACAATATTGTGAATCATTCCTCTGCCAAACACTAATTGATTTCAAGAAGTCAATTCTTGATGCTTTGATGCCGTTCATGGTGGAAAGAT
>CAAAJI010000123.1:56833-110063 GCA_900642245.1 Fragilaria radians | reverse complement strand
AAGGTAGGTCAGTCTGCATTATAGACAACACACACCTTATTTCAATTTTATAACAAGGCTTAACCTGTGAATCAAGAAGATGATTCCTAACGCTATAGGATATGAGGAATATCCAGTCTAATTGTAGTTAATAGACTAAGATATGTATTCATGTAGAGATGTCCATTATTTTTAGTATAAGTAAATAATAACAGAATTAAGATATTCTAATATTTACACATCTACTCATGGATTGCTATAAGTTAACTGTCATATTCATTCCTTTCACAAATTTGAATGAAAGTGAATCATCAGACAAATTTAGTGATGAATATATACTGCTTGTAAATGGAAGGTATATGTGTTATACCTTGCAAAACCGATCTATCAAGACGGTCATAGCAATGATCCAAATATGATCGGATTACAAACCCAATTCTTTAATATCATGGAAGTTGAAGTTCCACTCCCAACTTGTCCTTATTGAGAGTTTAACAGTTGCTCCCAACTCTTCAAGCAAAGGTGTAAGCACAAGATTGAACAACTCTTCAAAAGAAGGCCAAACATCTGAGAAGCTCTAAAACTACACAAGAAAAGTCTAAATTAGATTATAATTTTAAATTGTGTCTATTCTGCAATCAGCATAGAGCAAAGTAAAGTAACTACGGCTTGAGAATTCAAAACCTCTAAAGACATCCAACGGAAAAAAATCAAATGTATGCCCAACTATTTTTCTTCACGATAATTTTCAATATTTTCCTGTTCTGTCATATGACTGATTTTGAATAGACTTTGGACAAAGTGATGGAAATATGCTTTCATTCTTTTGTTCTTGTTATAACAAGAATGCTCAATTTTCGGCAAAACATCTGTTTGTAGCCTTTTTAGGTTTTTGATGCAAATTCGTTTTTACTCAATCATATTGCATGATTTTTAAAGTACAATATGATTGTTCCAGAGCTTTGATTTATTGTTTTGTGGCTCAAAATATTTGTGTGCCAAACAAACTCACCTATTGCCCTTTGTTGAATCAAATATGATATCTTGATCAGTTCCTATAATCTGAACAAATTAATCACAGCAATGACAAAAATACACTACTGAAGCAGCAATGTACACGTGTTTGAACGGTGCAAAGCTGAGAAATGTCCTGCACAAGTACCCAGATTTTCTGAAGCAAATAGTGACTCCAAAACCAAGAAAGTGAAAATGCTGATCCTACACGCCCAGGACCGCAACTATTGCTTGGAAACCTTGAAAAGGACATCATGGCCTGGACTCTGGCAATGCAGATCCAAGGTCACCCCTTGTTCAGAGTCAAAATCCTTGTGAAAGGTAATGAAATGTGCCTTGTAATTCAAGCAGGAGGGCGCAGAATTTCTCCAAGGTTTGACAAGACTTTTTCAAGAGATTGACTTTATAACTTTTGAAGAGGCACCCAATGTATTCCTTGCGGGAGCTCAAGTGACCAAGCGGGTTCAGACAGAGGTAATTAAGAAATGACTGTAAGGAAGAGATTGTGGTAAAATTGATTTTTTAAAATTTTTGCTTGTGTTGCCTCCTCCTATTGCTACTCATGTAATCCAACCCTTGGACGTCTTGGTTTATATGCCCTTCAAAAGTTGTAACATCCAACATTGTCTCTGGCTTTTGATTTGGCAGATTTTGGTTGTCATTATTTGTTCAGATGTCCAAAGAATGAATCCAGTAGGATAATGGGGGCATTAGTGGGAACAAGATTCAAATTGAAACCTGGATTCAAATGATGGGCATTTTACGTTTTCGACCTCCTATCAATTGTAAAAGGAATAGGAGGAAGGCATTAAATTGCAATAATTGACAGCTTACTCAGTGCCTAACTAGCAATACTAGCATCTACGTGGACATCACGTAGAAATTGGGCCATTTATTAATGTTCAGGGGGGGGGGGTAGGATTATTCTTGACCATACGGGGGGGGGGCAAGGATTATTTTTGACCATTCGTAAGTTGTAAACAGTGTAGTAAGAGAAAAAACTTTGAGTCCTCCTAGCTTTGCAAGTGAAGTCGGCCTATTACCGTCAATAACATACAGTAAAGTAAAAAATCGCCAAAGACTGTGTTTTTTTATAACAAGACCCTCAACGGTAATTCTGCAATAAATGTTGTTTGTGAATAGATACAATAAGCATGATTCGAATGTAGTCGTAATTCGTGGAACTTTTCAATCTATAAACTTATCAAGATTTGAAGCCATGTCAAACTATTATGAAATTTTGGGGATAAATCCTTCGTCGGATGATAAGGCAATTCGCCAGGCATATTTGAAACTATCATTAAAATATCATCCCGATAAAAATCCAGATGATCCTGAGGCTGCGAAGGCTAAGTTTTGTGCTATAGGGCAAGCGTACACCGTTCTTAGCGATCCTTCACAGAGAGCCAAATATGACCGCGACTTTCGATGTGGTCGTGTTTTTTACCCGAACTCGCCACAGACAAACTCTTCACAAGAAGAGAATTTCGAAAATTACCAAGATATCTTCGATACCACTGTTGCCGGAATGTCCGAGGAGGAGCTTACGGTGGTTATGAGTGCTATTGGTGCTGTGGCTGGAATCTTGGGAAGCATTGTGGGAAGCCATATGTTTGCGGGAAATTCATCAAAAGGAAAAGGTACCACAAATGGTTTCATGGAGACTGCAGGTTCCGTAGTAGGAAGTATGGTGGCATCTCAACTTGCTGTAGAAACCGCGAGGAACCTTCATTCCAAGAGTGTTGAACGGGTTACCTACAAGGAGGAGGTGAAAAAAGCCATCGCTAGAGGACAGCCAATCCCTAAGCCTCCTTTATCAAACAATAATTGGGATGGGGTTTTAGGAGGAATATTTCAATCGATGGCAAGTGTCACCGCCAACAATGGAAACTCGGAGTCCAAGTCTTCCAAATCAGCATCATCATCATCATCATCATCAGATACTCAAGAAAGATCTGGAAAATTATCATGGCAAGACAAGCTGAATGCTGCTCTCGATGGTGCCAAAACAGTTGCCTCAAATCCAGCTGCTCAGAAGTTGGCAAAAACATTTTTGGAAAAGGCAGCAAAACAGCAAATGAAAAAGGGAACCAAATGAACAACTCGATGAATAGAGGTCCTTTTTTGTTCCGAAGGGCTTCCTTCATTTTTTTTGCCAAAACGATGAATAAGTCAAAGATGAAAAATGAAAAATTACCCTGCACTTGTGTCATACCAAGCTATGAGGGTAATGGACTTACACTACTGATTGAAATATTTAGAAATAATCAAAAAGAAAACTCGTAGAGCATTAGTTGATTTTAATTATTTATAGAATTTAATGTAGCGCATTAAAAGTGATGTAAATATTATAACCAATAGTGGCTTAGTGCCGGTCTGGTCAATACCCAGACTGAACTTGTGACCGTGCAATCCAGAACTTGTCGTACAGGAAAGAAGAATGTGGTGGTGGATGCCTTATCTAGGCATACCTGAATACTGAGGGAGACAACTCTCTCAGGATTAGATGGCAGATCTCATAAATTAACTTTTCTTTGATACTCAAGATACGGACAACCTTAGACGGCTTGTAACAACATCGCTACATTGTCTAGAAAATCAAAGGATACGATCATATTGTTGAAAAGAGTAAATTGGCCATTCTCAATCACTAAGACAAAGAGTGCAATGCTTGTAACGTGAATACTTGCTGCATCCAGGACAGACTTGCACAAAAGATCATTAGAAATATCATGACATTGCTTGGACTTACACAACATGTTTAAAGCTTAAGTTTCACTTTATGTCAACGGACAAACTAAGAAAGAAATGTGGCTTTTTGCCTCGCAAAACAGCAGAATAGCACACCAAAAGGGGAAAAATGCAAATCCCTTTGCAAACAAGGTGAGAGACTAAGTGTTATTAAAAGCACCACAATTTTCTGGATATATTGAACAAATGTTCTAGGCAATATCCAATGACGAGTGTATAAAAGTATTGTATAATTCGAGTTCAAAAAGGAACTTTAGCAACTATCTGTTCCATCAATCCATTTATTTGAAAGTCCAATGTAAGTGCAATCTTGGAGGCAAATGACATTCCCTCACGTATGAACTATTCTACGCTTCTCGAAGGATGCAAAAAATTGGTGAAGACCTGCAGCTTAGAATCTAGATGGAAACCAGAAATGCATTTACTTTGGTTTAAAAGTGTATAATAAAAATGTTGAAATATTGCAACTGTCTTATTCGATGTTATTGTTTAAACTATTCTATTGTCTGATGAGGGCTTAAATAATAGCTAAAATAATTATCAAGAAAATGATGCAAGGATAATTACCTTGAAGATTCTTTTGTTAGTCAGTATAGATTTTAAATCAATCTACCAATTGTTGTGTATGTTCTTAAGTGGACTTTTAAATTTTGGGCACAAAAAGACTTATTGAGGAAAAGATGTACAAGTTAATAGACGATTCTAGTTGTTCCTTAATGCAAATTGAAGATGCCAAATTTGGCTCTGGTCAAGTAAGAAAGAAATAACTTTTTGCCTAAAGATATGGTGAATAACAAAACACTGCTGTATGTACTTTAAGATTTATTCTTCGTGTCATTCCTACTGGCAACGAAAGGCACGGTACCACAGGCATTGAGATAATGGTGTATCATCAGAACGCCATCTTATCATAAGAAAAGAAAACCCATTACGTGATTTTCCAGTCTGTTGTTTTTCATGCTTGGTATTTCTCATTTCTCTTTTCGATATAGATGCAGTCGTTATTTGTACACTAACGCAACCATCGTTAGGAAGGAATATTGAAGATGCTTTTGTTTGATGGTTAACCATCTTTTCGTTCCCTTATAGCACAGGTCTTGTCTTGGACGGCAATTATGATTATGAAGTTTTTCGCAGTAATGGCCCTATCATTTTCTTTGGAGTTTGTCCTAGCGTGGTTTGCCTATCTTCATTTCATAATTTGAGAGTTCCGCCAGCTACTTGATCAGAAGTAAGGGTCTTTCATTCATCATTTATGATGTAGTCTTATGTTTCAGTTCTACTTCTGTCATTAACTTTTGGGATACTTTCTTTTCAAGCCTTACTTTTTTACCTTTAATGGTCTGTGTACAGTATATATAGTATAGCCTACACAGATCAACTACTCAAATACAAGTTAAAATCATTTTGTAGTTATTTGGCTTCTACTTGCATAATCAGTGGAATTTCAGAATTATTTTTTTGTATAGGTTTTGCACTACCTGGATCAGCATTTAATGAAAAATCACTCCTATTAGTTGCCTGCTTGTTGAGATAGATAGCTTGTTCATTTATAGTTTTTGGAAGCTAACCAAGCATACAAGCAATGGGAAGTTATTTTACCTCATGCTCGTTAAGAAGTATTAACGATAGTACTAGTAGCAACTTTCGAAATAGCATTAAAAAGATACCGCCAATAAAGCATGGTTGACACAGTTGTTGGAGAAATCAGACGAGATCAATCTCAACATCGACAGAGTCAAATTAAATCACAGCTTTCATCTCAGGCAAAGGAAAATGATGAAGAAGATTGGCTTTTCTCATGTCGCTGCGAATCTGCAAAGTTAGTTTCTACATTGCTTAGTTGCTTAAATTCATCTTCTTCCACATCGAATATGATTCAGCCTGTAACCGTTTTTGTGTCTCCCACATCCATAACCTTTCATGCGTATGGAAGCTCCACACGGCAATCGCAAGCTTCTGTGGATTTACAGTCAGGGCTCTTTAGTCACTACGAAGTGTACACTCGAAATTGTGCTCGAAATGTTGCAGCCTCGGGTAGTCTTATCAATGATGACGATATCGAATCCAAAGATCCGATTCAGACTGCAATCGAATCCAAAGATTTTTGTGGCGAGTTCTGTATAAATTTATCAACAGTCTTGGAATGTCTTCATAGTCTAGGCACCCAAACACTGGATAAAACCAAATTGAGTCTTTCTTATAATCTTCGCACAGAGATTTTCAAACTCGAATTGTTGGAGGAAACAGGAGTTCTATCTACGGCAGCAATCCCTGGAATGTTAACACCCTCTCTTATGAACGATGCATCTGGGAATTCTGCGTTTTCCGATTCTCTTGCCCTAGCCTTTCGTTCATCCCACATTGTTGCTCGTATCTTAATTCTTTCGGAAGGCCTCCGAGAGATACTACCCGAATTGGAAGGCGTCCTCGGTGCTACCATTTGTACGATTCAATTTAATGCAAACACCTTGGAGTTCCTTACTGTTGGAACCATGGGAGATTGCGTTGTCACAATACCTACCAATAGTCCTTGTGTCTTGTCCTTCTCAGGATCGACAACTCAAAACTTTCCATTACGTGTATCCCGTTCATATCCCTTGCCATTGCTACGGCGAGCGATGCGTGGACTGGATGTCGCACAAGAAACTTGTATTACAATTAATGCTGAGGGAATGATTGCAATTCAGCATCAAATCGTAGATACTGTTGGACAGGGAATTCCAAATTTTGTCGATTTCATCATGGCATGTCTTCTTTCAGAAAACGAGGAGGAGATCAATGAAGCCAACAGAAGCCAAGAAACATCCTGTACACCAGTATCTAATGCATCAGAAGCATCTTCGAGTAAGTCATACGTCCACGCTACCACAGCTAAGCGCTCCATAAAGACGAAATTTGGTTGGGAGGAAGATCGTAGCACCGTCAATGACAGATCTATTGTAACCAATTATCGAAATATCGCAAACTCATCCCAATGCGCAGAAAGGACGAAAAATTCTGATATCCTTACTTTGCCTCCAATAGACAAGGAAAGTGATAACGAACTTAATTGTGATGACAGTTTACCACCATTTTCACGGGTAGTTCTCTTCGGAAATGTTGCCAAATCTAAAAATTCGGAATCTTCGACTCTGGTAGCACCTCTTTCGCCCCATATAATTCGTAGTCGACGTCGATTGCGCCGTCGGTCGTCCCTTCAACCATCTTATGGACACACCTCCACTGATAACGAAGCTTCTACAGGGAACCACACTCTAGATGACGATGCTTCCGAAACAAGTCTAGACGTGACAGCACGAGCAACTACTCCACCTAGACGGCAGTCGACTCGAAGCCATCAACTTCACAACCACGAAGAGGAAGGTTCTTCATCTCCCGAGCTTATCTACCAATAGTCAAAATTTACAACATATTCCAGCTTTCAACTTTCACTAGGCATAGTTTCACATTCGAATTGAGTAAAACGTAATTATAATGAATATTTCAAAATATGCACTTAATCTAAAAAAACTATAATAATCATCATCAAGAATATCTATGTATTATATGAAGTACAGTTAAGGAATAGCTCTGTTTTGCAATCCGAACTTTAATGCCTTGTTCCAGATTACATCGACATCATTTAGATTGATGTCGCCGGTTTCATCTGTTTCTCTGCCTTCAGCTAAATTTAGCAAACATCCAGCGTGGCAGGGATAAATATGGTTTTCATCATGACTCATACATACGTCGAAATGCCCCTTTAGGAAGGCAGACGGACTTGTGTCCGTCATACGTAGCAATCCAATTTGAATATGACGAATCAATGGACATTGTTTAATGGCAATAGGGAAAAATGGCACTGTGTAGTCCAATATGAGCCTGGTTCTGTAATGATCTTCGCTCCCTCTGAAGGCTTGGGCGTACTTGTGACCAGTGTAAAATTTCCCCACCACAACCACTTTATATTGTACAATTTCCCCAAGGTCGCTGGTGTAAGATATGTTAGGATGATTCATGGCATGATACCGCGAATAAATCCGAATTTTCATATTTGGTCTGCTTCTGAGAAGTAGCTGACAAACCGCAGTCCCAACTTTGCCGTTCGCCCCAATGAAAAAAAGTTCATTCAGATCAGGAATATCGGCTATTTGATGATATACTGATGCTGTAGT
This sequence comes from Fragilaria radians, assembly GCA_900642245.1. Taxonomy (NCBI): domain Eukaryota; phylum Bacillariophyta; class Fragilariophyceae; order Fragilariales; family Fragilariaceae; genus Fragilaria; species Fragilaria radians. Next base: position 102,162 of record CAAAJI010000123.1, on the reverse strand, counting down.
CATGGTGTCACCAGTCCATACTCGGATATTCTTGTCTTTCAAGTACGAATCTTTCTTAACCATGTCTACAATATCAACCCCACCATCGTTGAGCTGCTTCATCTTGTTCAAATTTCCAAGACCGAAGCAACGAGTATTGCAAGCTTTGTGCTGATCTTTCATGAGTCGAAGTATATCCTGATTAATAGCATCGTATTTCTTTGGGGACATATAGTCCCATGGGCTTCTAACAATACATATGACACGTCCTATATATCTTTGCTTAACCAAAAACCGAGAACAGGAATAGCTTGAAAGAAATATTCTTGAAATGATACATATAATATTCATCACGAAAAACTCGAGACTTATGGGAAGGAATGTACGGATGTAAGAATCATATATGTTGTAAATGGACCACTCCGGGCAAGTCATCAAGTGGCCAAGACCACCATTATGACCAATAAATACAACATCTTGCTGTTTCGGTGGAAGAAGATTATCTGCAGGCTTGATATATTGGCGATGGGTGCCGAAAACGTAATCCCAAAACGGCATAAATAAAGAGTAGTTCGCGCTGAAGTAAAAATGATGACCAAGGTGAAATTCTGGTGTATAGAAGAGGTAGTGAAGAGGAGAGTATTTGCTTGTAAAAGCCCAGTGTCTGATTTTCACATTTGTATGGCCCCAAGCATTTACTGCATCGAAGATAAGAAGATATGCACCGATAACAATCCAGTGCTGATCACCACCAGTGAAAAACGGCAAGAAGAATGCGGGGCCAAATGTCGCAATGTAGATAAAGTGTTCTTCGAAATTCTGAACAAGTGAGGTCGAGGGCGTTGGATGGATAGATAAGTGGTGGAAACCGTGCATGGCCTTCATTTGGCGTGGAATGTGCAACCAGCGGTGAGCGAAGTAATACAGTGGCTCCACAAACAGGATGTGGCACCAAAATGTTTTCACAGCGCAAGTCCAAATCTTTGAAGAGTCGGAGAAGAACATAGAAGGGAAGATAATTTGAAGCACAACTTGTACCCACATGTGAAGAACACAGCCCACCAAGTAATCTTTTTTTTCTCTAATCAGTTGCTTCTGCGAAACCTTGTGGTTATAATTATCTTTATCAACAAACAAGTAATGAAGCGCAACGGTCAATCTGGTGCTCAATATACGTAAGATGCCGATGGCATAAAGTGGTAGCACTGGAGTAATTTTCCAAAATAGTGCAGGTACCATGAACAAAAGGAAATCATAGCTAGTGTCACGGTCGTACGAAGAGTGTGTCGGTGCAATAGCCTTTTCTTTCTTCGTGTTAGGTACAACTTTAGCAACAGTCGTTTTCGGCTCTCCTTTGATGCACATCGTGGCTTCTAATTTATCACAAAGTACTTAACCTGGAAAAAGTGAGGTGCTGGCCGACATACGTCTTCATACGCATGCGCCGATCTTCACCCCTCAACGAACCCGGATAAATAGTACTCAACCTACGTACAATTGATGACGATGGATTGACGATGTGGTAGTATTCGAATGATTCATGCCGCTGACGAGCAATTTGTAAATTTAATGAATCATCTTTTCCACCACTCGTTGACTACCTCCGAGACAAAATGGGACATGACTCAATTTTTTTAAGCATTTAATTATACAAAGGATTCAAGTATTTTTCACACCTAAACGAAAACCAAATTTAAATTGATTATATTGGGGGGAAATTATGATTTTGGATGACGATTGGAAGGTCTATAGCAACATTATAGTATTCGGCGGATAGCATCGACAAGAGAGCATTTTTACAAAGGCCGTAATATAAAATTTATCATCATCAATTTTGTCAGAAAATGAACAGCAACTCTGGAATTTTTGTTCCTTTTCAAATGATATGATTGCTTCAGTGCTTATTGTAAGTTTAAGGCAAGAACATGAAAAATACGGGTGAAGTCGATCGATAAAATTCAAGCGAACAAGCTTCATCAATAAATGTAATGAAAGTCATTAGATTCAGGTAAAGACTGTAAGTTAAAATTTAGTCTCGTTCTAATTCCAAATCATTTCTTGCCAAACCTATTCATGAATAAAGAACAAAACACGACAAATTGAAGTGACTTTTTGGATTCCACTTCATTGATGGCATTAGCTATTGCTTACTGTGTGGCAAAATGAAGCCTACACCTGTGAAATGGAATGTGTAGAAGGAGAGCAAACACTAAAGCGTTTCGCCAAGTATTAGGAAAATGTAGAATATTGTGTTTTAACGTCACTTTAGCTTCGAATAGTTTGGGGTTAGGATTTCTCGATAGCAACCTTGAAAATTGAATTCATTTATCGTCACAGTTAAGGTAATTCCAATCAATATTTGGCAATATAATTTAATGCAATAATTAGATGTTGATTTTTGCCCTGTTCAACATATTTTTGATGAAGTCTTATTTCTTTGGAACGGCACTATCGTAGACTATGTATGAGAATGGCAAAGTGGTCAAAACAGCAACATAAGACTGCTGTAAGAGCAATTCTCTGTGTGAATACCACGGAAGTGATATATATATATTGTCAGAAATTCTTGTATTTTTTCATGTGAATAGTTTTCTAGTAAAATGCAGTAAGGTTAACGGATTGACTCCGACGTGCCAAAAGAGTTCTGATTGGCCATGCTCCAAAGGAATGGCCAAACAAAAATGTCTAGTATGCTTTTGTATTGTCCAATAAAAAATCGTTGCATCTGAAGTAAAGCAAAGTATATTGAGATTCTTTGAACTGTATTGATTGGTAGAACGCCTGTGATTCGCAATTTCAATAACTGGAACTTTATCAGCTTGTCTAATGTTCAATACTTCTTGGAATGAATTATCTGTAGTAATAATAATTTAGTTAACATTGACGATTCAGTCAATTCTCTGCACAACAGGCGGAGTATGCTTACGTTGCTCAAATGGTCATGTGGCATATGGCGTAGGAGTTACAAAATTAAACTAAGATTTCAAATTAGTATCATAATTCACGAGTTCTGACATTTGCCATCAAATAAATTTTAAGTGAGAAACTTGCTTAACTTCTAATTGCCTGTAGAGCAACGAATGTGTAATCATCGATCTCTCATTGCCTTAAGTGTCTTCGCATCTCCTGAATTAATAGCTTACCATTCTTGTCTGTATAGGATTGACAAATAATGTCTGAAGTTTTTGCTCACTTGATCGATTTTGAAGGAAAGTTAACCATTCGTCATCTTGGAGTAAACACTGATCTAGTCCCTGCTGCAAGGCTTTCTGTTCTTCAACGTTGTCAATGCCTTGGCCGATAAACACAATCTCTTGTCTTCGGTCTCCCACTGAGAGTTGGGAACCCTCGGTATGATGAGGATCATCGAAATCTGAAAGTAAACTTGATACCGCTTCAGGAGGCCATTGGTCCCTGGGTAGTGTAGTCCACCATCGTCCTAGACATTGCAGATCAAAGGATGCACCTGCATGGCTCCAATATAGAGCTGCAATATTGGAGTCTGCGCACCATATAAATCCCTTGCTGCGAAGTGTTTTTGCAAGTGCCCTAAGTGTATTGGTCGAAGGTGACGTTGCGTCCTGTTTAATTAAGCTTTTATCGTCCGGCAAGCCACGTACGACTGGTAGGTGTCGTATAAGTGCTAACAAGCGACGCGGATGGAAGGGACGCCGTGCTCGATAGACAAATGCACCAAGTCCCACATGATTAGTGCTCGGTATATTACTACTGTGATCGTGAGAGTGAGAATGACTATCATGGGTACAATCAGGGTCTTTGCACTCATGGTTATCATGAGGTTGAGCATGACTATCATGAGTACAATCTGGACCTGAACAATGATGATGGTCGTGAGAATGCGAATGGCTATCGAGGTTATAATCGGGTTCTATGAAAACTTCATTTTCTTGAGAATGTTGATAGGTATCGTGAGGTGAATGTTGGAGATCCAAAGTCGCAATTGAAGGTGTACCCATCGCTATAGCTTCATTGCTAGGAAATGTAGTTGGGTTGTGAAAATGATTGGATGAGTGACTAACGGTAGCAGCTTGCACAGCATCCCGATGATCGTCTACGATTCCAGACTCGACCGTACCATGACCGGCCGCGACAGCCAAAACAAGATTGGGATCAAGAGTCCCGTAGGTAGTTTCATAAATAGTTGCACGGGGATTGAGACTAGAGACAATATCTCGGATACGTCGACGAGAGTTATCGTCTGAAATATCCACCTTATTTAGCAATACAACATCTGAAGTCTCGGTTTGTGCAATTAAGAGTTCCGAGACACCCATCGAAGAAAAAGTAGACATTGAAGGAGCATCATTGATATGCACGGTGGATTGTGATAAAGTCGATTCGGTATAAAATAGCTCAGGCGTATCATTAGGATCAACTGTGTTACCAGAAGCGAGGAATTGAAGAAAAGTCGTAGAATCAATGAGCGTCACCATCGTATCCAAACGAACTCGATCCATAAGTGGCATATCATATAATATCGCTTCTTGAAATTTCGCTCGTACACTTTTTGGATCTGCCACTCCACTCATTTCTACGACGATGTGATCGAACGCCAACTCTTCTCCTCGTAAATCCGATAGAAGTACCAACTCCGATAGAGATGACAAGAGTTCATCGGATTTAGAACAGCAAGCACATCCATTTTGTAGTTGAACTATACCATATGATTCATCAAGCATTGTAGAACCAATAAGCTTCGAATCTATATTGACTGATGCCATATCGTTGACGACGACTGCAATTCGTAATCCTTGTCGGTTGTGCAATAAATGTTGCAGTAAAGTTGTCTTTCCACTTCCCAAAAACCCAGATAGTACTGTGACAGGAATCGGTCTGTGCATGGAAGAAGAAAGGCATTCTGATAATCCTAGCAATGTCAGACTGAACAATGATCTCAAACGAAACATTCGGAAAATCTCTTCAGAGAAAAAAAATGTCAAGCGGTTAAGGCCATTGAAAGGTACCTTGGATTTAAGAAAAATTTGGAGCTCGAGAACTCTACTATTTTACGACAATACGATACATGACATGACATGCAGTTTAAGAAATGGAGCAAAGTTGGGGAATACCTAAAAAGCTTGAAGAAAAGTAAAAGCAAGACTGGATAATGGAGGGTTGATAGAAGAGAGATAAAATGATATTATCAAGGAATTGTTTTCATAGCCTTGAGTCTTACCGGAAATGCCACAAGAAGAGGGAAACCATGGGGTCAAGTCCATGCCATAAGCATTGAAATATGGCATACTGTGCTGCTGCTGCAACCAAGAGTTAAATATAATCATCAATCATGAGAGCAAAAGTCTATATCTTATCTGTTACAATCTAAGTTGAAATGATGCAAAAATCAGAATTTCTGTTTTCTATAAAATCACAGCAGTGTATTCTTACCAGAGACATTTCAAAGGTTATGAACTTTGCGGCAAAATTGCACAATTCAAAAGATTGAAAAGAGTGCTCACCTTCAGAAATTAGTCAGATGAATTAATTCTTCAATCGCTCCGAACAAAAGCGAGGAAAATAGTGAGAAAATAGTTTGTAAAGTTTGTTATCTTTCCTTTTGACAAGGTATAACACCAATTGTGTGTTAGCCCCGTGACAGCATATCTCTATCATGTTCAGAGGTAACATAAACTACCTTATCAGGATCTAACAGAGAGGCGCATTATTTCTTGGGTCACTAAGGAAGTGGAGATTGCTTTCAAAAGTCAATAAAAAGTTAATTCAGAGAGAGTCAGATTATCTTTTCCCTGACAATTTGAAAACGACACGAGAAAGAACGTAGAATTTTGAAGCTTAATATCATGTCAAAAGAGAAGTGATTTAAGAAGGCTTTGAAGCTGGCTTATTCATAAAGAATATTAATTGAAGTCGGTCCGCAAAGCAAGTGAGACATTTTTGCCAACATCTTGGAATTCCAATTAAGGGAAAATAAATCCAGAAAAAATCCCATGGAAATTGAAGATGAAGAGGTTTTTAATGATTGTAAGTATAGTGGAAAGGACAAGGTTAGAACATATTTATCAACTCTTAAATAATTGATGCAAAAAAGGGGAAATTGATATGAGCTCTTGGAGAATCTAGTAGTTGAGACAAAAAGTGAAAGAGAATATTAGGAATTATATGTGAATAGCTGTACGAATGAGGCAAAAATCATTAACAATTGAAGTCCTTAGCACCCTGAATTAACAATTTCAATACCAAATCACATACGCTCCTGAATGAGAATAGCCTACAAAATAGGGAGCAACCCGAAATCTTTACGTCATCCTTACTTTAACTTGTTAATTAGATTATATCCAAATCATCATCCTTCCTTTTTTCATTATCATTTAACATATTTTGTCAGAAGAAGTCAATCAATAAATAAATTGTGATAAGTCATAGTTGTTCTTAGTTCATGGCATAAATTCTAAACTTTCTCAAGGACCTAGCAACAACTATGCATCTTGGTTTGCACTACTTGAATTTCTTTAGACTCGTTGCAGTTTAACAGTTTAACTCTCCATACGATTTGAATCTGACGTATCCTTCAAGATTCCTCATCTTGACTTGATTAAAAGGGAAATATTGAGACACAGTATCTGAATTGCCTTTGAACTTATGGTTATTCATTCTTTGACAATGCTGGAATCTCATTTGTTGGACTGTCTTCAATTGCACTCCTTTCTTTACCATTCATTTTTTCATCATTCCTGAGTTTACATGCAAACCATTTTGATATTGATCATCATGTATTTATCTTTTGATTCATTCTTCTTCTAGTGTTGACTTTTCCATTTAACGCTCCATCAAGAATTTAGTTGAAATAGCAGGTTAAACAAACTCTTCGTAATTAATATTGTTGATGAATACAACGGAATGAGGTACCAAACGGTGACAGTATATTAACCATCAGAAAGAAAAAGAAAGAATAAGAAATCACTTGAGAACTAAGATATCATTTTCTATTTCTGTTTAGTTTGCTTCGAAATATGGAAACATTGTATATCAAGTACAAGGCAGATTTCATGCACGATTAATCGAAATTTGCAGAAAAGATACGTCCAGAGTATAGTGGTGTATACAATCCACAGATCTGAGCAATCGAAAAAGTTCAGATGTGATTTTATATCACGAAGATTGATGAAATGTTCAAATACCATAAGTAAAGCAACGGGAATCAAGATAGCATACCGAAATGATATGGAATATTCGGTGTCAGTGACATGGTTCATCATCAACTGTGTCACATTTTCGACAAAGATGGCGCTGCTAAGATGTAGAGCTGTTCGAGGCAATGTAATCCAGAGGTTTCGATTTATGACTTGCAAAGAAACAAAGATCCAGAATGGTAACTTCAAAGTAAGTGACTTAATCCCATATTTCCTGGTAACAGAGAATGTTCTTACAACTAGCTCTCGTATAATGCCCAGGGATGCGACAAACACCTGTATATCGGCATTTCGAATGGGTGTGGTGAAGAAGCTATTTAATCCAATAGAGTCAGATATCGTTGTCGATTGCCAAAATTGAGGATGGAAATAAGAGACAAGGCTTAACAAGGCAGCTCCAACAAGACCTTCACTTGGACCATTGATGGTAGGTAAGATGAGCTCACCTGTGTGATACTCTTCCCATGTAGCGGCAAAAAATAGAGCGAACGGACCAAAAATAAGTATTAAACAAAGGAAATAGTCGCGATCCCATGATAGCCCTAGACCAAGAATCCATCCAGCTGATCCAAAAATGCTGTTGACAGCATCACACCCGTGGTCAAATAATAAGCCAAGTGGCGTTGAACTGCCTGTTCGACGTGCCTGCTTGCCATCCATATTGTCTAGTGTCTGATAAACCAACAACGCCCAAGCGTGAAAGACAAAGATCCATCCAGGGACTTGGGATGATTCTGGTGTTTCTATTCTTGGAGCATAGTACCAAAGCGATGCATATGATGCAATCATGCAGCACAAGCCAAGAAGAGTGATAATGTTCGGTGCAAGGAAAGCTGGTGTGCAGTTGTTGACTAGAAAAGCTGCAAATGGAGAGAGAATAGCATTGTACAAATACGACTGATCTTCGCCTCTGTATCGGAACGTCCGCAAATTATCGATAGCACGTTGTGAGAGATAAAACGTAGTTGGTTGCTGGTTATTCATTGATGACAACAATTTTTGCTATTGGCGTATGACAAAAGTCAAGTGCAACTCAAACCCTAATGGCTTCATTCTGGTAAAAAATATAGCCTTTAATCTACCGGTTTTTGATAGTGTCTTGTCAGCTGTTCAATGTTCATCTTGTTGCATCACATATGAATGTGAGCCGCATGAGAGAAAATGTGTTCTTACCCAACAGAAAATGTCTCGATGTAATTTGCTCAAATTGGAAATGATTAGTGTGTCAATGGACAGAGCATGACAACATCAAGGCACTGCTAGGCTTCTAGACCATGTTTGCTTGGAATGCTTTTATTGAATTTGGTGTGGTACTCATCAGCTTGCTTTAGTTGTGCAAGCCATTTTGTTCAAATGTTAGACTTCTCAATTGTTTAGAAAATGCATTGCGTAACAGGACATCTCAGGTGCCAGCAAAATTTGGTGTGTGACATGAAAACAAAATGACAAAATTTGATGAATACTTGTTGGCTTTCTATGGAAGCATATTGGCATGGCTTATGAAGCATCAATTGTTGTGAATCAACACAGGAAAAAAATTCATCAAGCAGGCCCAATACATCCTGGTGAGTCATGGTTTATCTCCTTCTTGATTTCAATGACATGGTCAATATTAAATTTTGAAGCCTTCTAGGGTCTAGGTCAAAGTACTCGAGTAACAATAAAGGAGCATAATTTCTAGTTAACGCACAATTTCCTTTGTGAAGGGTGTGATCAGGGGCCAACCATATGCCGATGGAAACAAATCGAGACACATATGTAAAGGGATAACACTTTGCAACTAACGCTGATGCAGAAGAACATATTTGAAACAGACTTGTTAGATAATTTGATGCTTATGGCGAAATCCTTTGGATTGTTTGCATTTTGAAGGTTAATGCTGTTGATAGAATTCATATTTTATCTATCAAAGATAGTTTCTATTTTAAAAGTACGCTGTCAATTGCCAACCGCAAAGGACCCGTTTCAAGGTTGATGAAGTTTTCAATCAAAATTTTCCATTTCCTTGACCTTTTTCTTAATTCCTTATATTTGAAGAAAATTCAAATTTGTGACTTTGGTTTCAATTCTTACATGGAAGCTCGCTAAGGGATGTACGGGAGAGAGATGCAGCCTTAAAATATTTTTTTCTGCCTGTAGGGAGATGCTAAGGGAATTCATTTAAAGAGTTCTGTGAATATTCAGGATTCGTGAATGTTGGATCCATTGAGTTTGATTTGCTAAGTATGTGATTTAAAGATTTTATATGATAACCCTTGCTACTACCATACGATTATTGGTGTCAACCCAACTGATGATGTGGCGGAGTATGAAAACTTCACATGTGGTCTTTGATTCTGACAAAAGAAATTCAATTGTTACCACACTCTAAGATGAGCATGATGTTATGTTGTTTAATAAGATTGTTTTCCAGTGATTTTGGACTCCTGTTTGCTTTTCTTTAATGGAAGTGTGACTAACAGTATCAATGTTCAGCTGCCAGACGACAAGGATCAGAGCTTTTTCACATCGCACTACTAAAAAGCTTCAGGTACGATCTGTCCGCAACCGTGTAAAGTCCATGTCAATATTATCGTTGGAAATTGCAACCGGAAATAGAAAGAGGAGATATTCTGAATTGTGTACTGTGATGTTCAGTTAAATAATTTAATCTGAACAGCAAAGCTAGCTCCAACTACAACTACAAAACCTTTCATATCCATTCTGGCCGTCGGCCGACAACAATGCCACTTACTCACTCTATGTTACTTTGATCGCCAGTTACATCATGAAAAAGTGGGTATTATTACTGAATTCTCGAACGATTGGAGCACATGTTTCGAAACGCCTTCGAGAAGTCGAGTGCCCAATATCCCTTACAATTGCTTTGTGTTTGTTCGACAGTTATTAACGAAAAAAACGAGAATCGCTGGAAAAAAGATTACTAACGGAATAATGATATTTTTTGCTTACCCTCAGTGGCAAAACTCGTATTGTGTTGCAAAGCATAGTTCCTTTCCAAGTTCATATTGAGACTTCTCGTTGTAAACTATAAACAAAGAAACCCATATTCCGTGAAAAAGATGTAAAGTATGTAATGCAGCATGTAAAGCAGAATTCTTGAGACTATATTTGAACTTGGACCGCAGCTGTATTGAGATGAGATTTGCTACATATATACATGCATTCATGCATTTTTGTATCAATCAACAAAAGATGCAATATTTATTAATTAGCCAAATTGAATAATTTAAATCTCAATTTGGTTTTGGCTTCAGCAACATTCATTTCACAAATCCACAATATAGCTCCATTTTTACATTGATGAGTTGCAATTCAAAAAATAAATACAGTATTTTCCTTAGTGGATTACTGTATCAAAACATATCTTATGTTTTGGCTAGCAAGCTGACTCGTAATAAGAAAAGGACTGTTAGGATTATGACTTCTTTTCAAAAATTCATTAGAAAAACCTGTCATGAAGTGCTTTGTTATCATTTTCATTCTAATTTCTGCTTTCCTCAGTGTGCACGCTGATAGTGAAAGAAGGGAAAGGATAAGTCGGCGCTATGGTGATGACTCAAGAGTAACTGTAAGCTTTGTTGTCTTCCTTCTCTTATCAGTTTATTGTATTGGCTTAATCGCGCTTTTCACGGCAGAGAGATGATATTGTGCGTAACATGGAGCGCCGGAGGATGATGTTAGAAAAAATGATTGCTGAATCAAAGGATAAGGTTGCTCGACATTTGGCGGGAGAACAAGTTTTTGACGACGACGAGGTATGTTATTCCTCCCAATTGAAATAACACTTTGATGTGAAATGAGAGTTTAACGTCGTCATTGTAATTCAGGATCATGAACGAACGAAGAAGCGTATTAGCGTTATGGAAAAAAAGCTTGAGAGAATGGGAGCATTGGATGATTCTGTACGTTTCTTACCTTGAGATTTCTTCCATCTAACAGGACATGCGTGACTCACTTCAAGCTTTTTGGCTTTACAACAGGAAATCGATCGAATGGTTCTTCGTGAAAAACGCCGTCTAGAGCATCGTAGAAGATCTGATGAACTCTAAATTCTTTATTGTTGTATCATGTCCTACGATGAATGGATATTTTATTGAAACGTTATGAGTTGGATGTAATCAAAATACATGTCAAGCAGAAGGATAACAAATGTTTTACAAGTAATTGGTGCGCAGATTTCTAGTCGAAGACTTAGCCAATTTAAGGAAATGGAAAACTGAAAATAGTTAGCTTCATGTACAATGAACTCTTTGTGTCAATCCTCCTCTGACAGTTGTAGGTCACGTCTTTCGTTAGGGTAACGCTGATTTTTTCTCTCCGCTGATCTTCTTGATGAATGTCGGATATTGTTCATCGTTTTGAGAAATTGTCGCTCCGATAATTGGCATGCATATCATTTTGCCTCTCACATTGTCAATGTTGATGATGATTGTCATCAAAATCGGCTTGAGTTTCGATGCATAGCTTACCGTGTGCTTGTGCTCCCTTGAAAAGAAAGATCTTGGGCATTTTTCAGAAAAGTGATTTACCTAGCTACCCTTGGATAATGAATTTCTTGAATTACAAACTCAATTTGCTCGAATTATGGAGAAAATCGACATATCAACGATGATTCCACGAATTTAATCACAAAAAGAATGTAGGAAAACAGGATATTGAGCTCACTATCCGCCCAAACTTATTCCCGTAAATAATTTATCCAAACGATTTTTACCTTTGCCACCCATGTAGATTTTATCATAAAAAAAGCCATTGAAAATTGCAAATACCACGGAAAGGAAGTTTTAATCTCTCCTCTCTATTGAGACTAATTTAACCACCAGTAAAATTGAAGAGGAAGTATACATTGTTACTTCTTAAAATATCTGTTGCTGTTTCAAATCTAAGCTGGCAAGAAAGTTGTATCTAAAGAAAGAACTAGTAATGATTGGTCAACAACTCACCAATGATGGAAAAAGTAACATAACCATTTAGAAAGTTGTTACTAGTATAAAGATTGGTCTTTGACCTTTTCACCCGCAGAATTCGATTGTAAGAAACACATATCTAGGTTTTTTACTTGTATGGCAATGCTCAGTAATCCAGCTTATGACATGACAATTGGCCAATGGATTCTCGGGGAAACAGATAATTAACATTTATATTCCAAAATTAGCACCTGAACCATCAACGCTATTCCCTAAGGAACTCAAAAGACACTTATAGAGGTGGAGTTGACTGCAACTGAAAAAGGAATTTAGACAAGTATCATATTCCTTGAAAGATTCTAGATGTATAACATGAGCGAATCTTAGTTAAAATCATCAAGTCATATGAGAGTCTCAACCTAGTGGAAAATCAACTTCTATCTATGCTACTTGAAATGGAAATCTTCTTGCAAGATATACAGTCTCAGGAGAGGGCTTATTGAAGTTAAAGAATGCTTTTGGAAGTGAGATACTATTGCTATACCTGAAATACAATACATTTTTTCAAATTTAGAACATCAGCTGGGTACAGCAGATATAAAAAATAACATCCCATATTCTTTTTGGCATGAACTTAACGCAATAACACTACAAAAAAAGTTCTCTATCATCCATTGGAATCAGCAAAGCATACAAAACATCTTTTGGGTTAAATTCTGTACAGACCAAAAGACAAACGCCGTCAATGGTTTATTAGCATCCTACACTGTTTTACGTTGGCCTTTACCCCTTGTAGAATACGGCTTGACATTTGATTATCCCAAGGAAAGAAATGTTTAGCTACGGCAGAAGAAGAATGAAATATAAATCTCTCTAAATCTGAACAAAGCATCATCAAACTCCCGCATGTACACTACCTTGATCTTCAAAGAACTGGTTTTATTTGTAAATTGGCCTTAAGCTCACTTAAAGGATATAATTTACATGTTACAAAGAAGAAGTATGCCTCCCTCTCACTTTCTTTGTCCCATGAACTGTGTTCCATCCAATACAAACTTGAGTTTACGACACCTCATGGCATTTCTGGGTACTACACAAATTATTGAAGATCAATATTTACTCATCAAGTACATCAAATGAAAAGAAAGAAGGCAAGAACTGTGGAAAGCTGTTTCCCAATAGTCGGAATCCTGACTAATGGTTGATTAGATGGATCAATTCAATTTAAGAGCTTTGTAAACATTTCGCGCACAAACTGAACAATTTCAAAATCTTGAAGAATTCCTACTTCAACCGTCAATTATTGTTTATGTCAAAACTTCAATGAGAATAACATGTTTTGAAGGTTCGCGTGACCGATTGAAAGTGCTCTTGGAGCAGATACTTCTGATCTCGGACCCAGCCCTGATTTTCTGTTTCAAAAATTGCCAGTTTTGCGTTATTCTGACCAGGTTACCCCACGTGCATCTTTGACAGAGAGATAATTTTGTTCATGGATTGATTACCATTATCCCATGTATAGAAAGTTTAATTTAAAATGAGCTACATATATTTCTGTGATCTTGTGCTAATTGAGAGTGTATAGTTATGTGAATTGAGAAAACCTAAATCCTTCAAACATCAGTTATTGTACTAGGCAACATATTATCAAAATATAGCCAAGGGCATGATCATAGGTTACTTGTAAATCCAATCTTTAGGAATTGCATTATTAGGGGAAAGTCAAGTAAGAGCATCTTTATAAACAAAATCGGTGTTAACAGCTTGTGTTTTCCCCATAAAGTCAATAGAAATATATTTTTTGTCATAAAATTAGATTTTCCTACTGATTGCCAGAACTAACAAAATGCATTTAATAGTGGCTTCTATTCAATAACACACAACGACAGTTGCCTATGTAAAGTCAAAACATTTTAGCAGCATTAAATTTGCCCTATCCTTCTTAGTTTGGAAGCCTCGACTGGTTCAGTGGAGCTGAAGTTTGGATTCGAGGACAATGACGAGGATGAACTGTATCAGCCCATCATCATACATTTTATAAATTTTCGGCTTGCGAAGCTTGAGAGAACTCTGATGATTTCAATAAAGCGTGTACACATCAATTTAGAAAGGATAAACGGAATCCTATCGAAAAGTGCGTTTTCTCCTCTTCATCTGCTTAATTACAGTACTGCCAAATCGTGAAACATATTCATCAATTTGAGCGCCATCCATCTTAATATTCGCACGGACAGCTAGCAAATTTTTAAAGTGATGCATGCTACCAAACTCACCATTTGTCCAACATGCAGGAAAGCAAGCGATGCTACTACCATACGCGACATATTGCTCACTTCCGGGGAACTTACAGCTCCCTGCATCATGAATACCGCTCATCATAGCGAAACGAGTTTGTATGATTAACTTTCGGTATTCAAGATTACTTCGATGCTCTCTGTATTGGCAGTCGTTAGCAACTAACTTGGTTCTGAATTTGTCCATGTTCGATTTAAATGATACCGAGTACGATGGAAGCACGTGATAACACCATTTATCAAAGCAACCTTGTTGTTTGTGATATTCATCAATCGCTTGAATTGAATCAGAAATGCTGATTGATGCGGAATAGTTACTATCTTTCCAAATCTTGTCCGTGGTGACAAAAGTTGGAAAACTTGATAACCTAGATTGGGTGATGAATCGCTGCATAGAAAGATTAGAACTGTTCACTCCATAATTGCCCGTTTTACTTGCGTTTTTATCTACCCCAAAGCGGTGCAACGTGAAGTTATTGTATCCAGAAACTTCTAACCTCTCCGGTGGAATCCAATACTCATCTACGTCAAAGTTAACGACGTATTTAGTAAGGGCCTTAAAATTGTAGAGACATTGATGATAAAATTGGAGTTGAATGATGTGCGAGCGACATTGAAAATAATCGCTTAATCCTACAGCTTGCAATTCAACGATCTCTTCGTCGATGTATGATTGAAGTGATTTTTCAAGATCAGATACCAAGTCAGATCCCAAAGTTCCGTTGACACCAATCACAAAGTGGTCAATTCCGACATTTTTATGATGTTGTAGAAACTCAGGGATGTATTTTATCGCACGAAATTCGTAAATAATCAAACACATCCCTACTCGATAATGCGATTTCTGTTGAATTGTTGAAAAGTAACCATTGCTATGGGCCCGAATTTGAGGTCCACCATGTCCAGCAACACTAGTATGCAATGGAATATCAATTTGAGTAACCTGATGAATTGTAGGAGGTCGCTCATCTAAGCCGTTACGGCTTAAATAAATAGTCACTCGGACGGAATATTGATGATGTTGAATCAAAGATTTTTCAAGAAGTAACTTCTTTTCAAGGTATTTTGTGACATTGCATCGCCAAATCAAAGAATTATTCTGCTGATTTTTGTCTGCCGATACAAGGGGAATAAAAGTCATCGGAATAGGCACACCACAATCACCAAGAGAAATACCCATATCACCACACTCTAGCTGACAATATAGAACTATTTCTCCTTTTTGAAATGTGTCATAATTGGTAAGATTCAATTGTTTAGGCAAAGAATGTACGTCGCAATGCGTGTTCTCTTTTTTACCAACAAAATCACCTGGGAAGCCAAACAGGTCTACATGTACTTCAGAATCACTTTTATCGTAGCTCGCGGTGAGTCGTAAGCCATGAAGGAATAGAGTATTATTGAAATATGACCCAGGCAAAAACTCGCCATGTACGCTTGTATTATGATACTTCGGATTGCCCTCAAAAGGCCGAAACAAAACATGAGCAGAAGAATTCTTTCGATTGCGTCCGAGAGAATTCATCAAAAGATGAGGTCTTTGGCTTTCTTGTCTTTTGAGGGTAAGGTGAATTGGAACTTGATCAACTTTCCACCTCGCCATTGACGCACTGTACATGACTAGCATCTCGATAGAAATTATCAATATTAGAAAGCATGTTAATCTGCTAAGCATTAGTGAAAGGTCAACAGAGGATACAGTGAAACAACATGAAACGGGAAATCTTATGACCAACCTAGCAGCACTGGAGTTCTGTTCCAGAATTGATGCAACAACGAAAATTTGAATCATGACAAGTGTCAATGATTAATGCGTGCCACAAAGAACGGAGATATTTAAGGCTAGTCTTGAACTTCTGATATTGGAAAATGTTCCACGAGGACACCACCAGAAGTAAGACCCAATGTAAATGGAAGTCAATACATTCCTTTTCTATGTGTGTACACATCCTGGTAGAATACCCCGAAAACTTTATTCGGAAGGTACATGCTATATTTTGGAGGTATTCTTCACTATTAAACATGTACACTAATTTATAGTTTGAAAATCAGGAGAAAAGTGCATCGTTACAAATAAGAAACATTATTCATTAGCTTTCCAAAGCAACTTTTACAAAGCGCCATGAGACTCTTGTTGAGCTTTGTTGTCACTTATGACTATGATGAAGCTTATCAATCAGATATCTGGGCAACTTTTATATGATACCTAGATGTTAAGTGATGAATAGATGTAATGTGAAATAATTATCCGATTGAGAGTGTTTTAAATCCCCTTGACCCTTTTGTATACTCAACTCTTTTGAAGAGTATAACATTATTCAAATTATTTGAAATATGGCAACTTCCAAATCAATCTTTAGAGGGGTATTGTAAAGCATTACACACAGTTTCCATTTACAAACAATATGCATTCATAACTAAACCCCTAGAGGGGCACTTTAATTGTTACTAGTCGGTAAGATATTTGAAATACGATTAATATCCTAATCCTCCATGTTTCCGTTTATTTTCAGTAATGGACATGTCCAATACCGGCGCACATATAAATTCATTGCCTAAAAATTATATTCATAGACTGAATATTGCTCATCACCTTTTGAATTAGGTATTGTCTTTCTTAATTTGTACATCAAATTATGTCATTTGCCCCCAAGATCACACTCAAATCCGGATTCATTTGAATGAAGAGATCATGCCAATATTCATCCTCTCAGATGTAATTCCTTTTTGATTTTAAATTCTTCCATTTTAGTCACATTTGTTACGGGATGGTCCAGTGGAAGGTGTGGAAAAATTCCGAAGACTCCTGGATGTTTCTAATCACACTTGGTCTCTGACCTTGTATTCATAAGGGATTTGACTGTGCTTCTTTGGCTTCAATGCCATAGTCGTCAAACATAATTACTGCACCAAGGTGATTATCAATCGTATCGGAAAAAGTTTGAAAAGGCTTGCTGAAATCTAGGTAGGCTAAAGGTTCATCAATTCCAATAACTTTCTTGAATTTTTCAAATCATATTTACTGGTTGGATGCTATTCAAACTTGACTTGGCTTGATGTGCGACTAGTCAATGTTGGAATAGTATGTGACTTTACCTAAACTGGCTTAGTTTCTTTTAAGATTTTGGATCCTTGATCTCAAGGGTGGCTTGAAGCTTCTTATAAACTGGTTCAATACTTTTTATAGTAGTCCAATGACCCAGATACTTGATTTTTCTGCATGGAACTTCGATATTCATTTACTATCATACCTGAGCCTTGCTAGAACCATTTCTTTTTTAAGAATATCATTGTTGAAAGTTTTAATTCATAACATCAACAGATCATCAAGACGCTTAGTACCAGCTATTGCTCTGAAAATTACAACTCATGATAAACAGTGCCTCTCACTACTAACTCTGAAGTTGGCCGAGATGTCTTTGCCGGCTTTATTGCTGCTAGATTTTTCAGTCCTGCAAGCCTCAAGTGCTAGTTGGTTACATTAATTTTTTCGAAAAGAAACGCCAAAGACTTCTTTCTGGAAGCAGATTTAGCTTCAAAATGAACGGCATATTCCTGACTTTTCTCTTGATAAGCCTAAAAGTTTGTTGAGTATAGCACGATCAATAGATTCATCAACATCACATTCACGAAGGTACAAATTAGTGTTGAAGAGGTTTTCTAACACGTTAAGCGTAAGATATAAATTATCAGTCCTCATCTTTAGTTACATCTTGAAGATGACAGATTTCAGTATGATTGCTGTATTGAACTTTTCCGGGAAGAAAGAAGATTGTCACACTCAGAGTGAGAAGTTCCAAGCCAAGGTCAAGCAATCAATTATAAAAGACATTTGTTGGGTAGAGTGGAGATTCTAAGGACCCCAGACCCAGGAGCAGAGGAAGTAAAGCGTTTAGTGAGTGATTTAGCAATGCATAGAAGAAAGAATTCAAATTTAGCGATAGTTTTAATCAATATTTTAGTGATTACAATTTAGTGTTGAAGAGGTTCTCTAACACGTTTAAACGTAAGGTATACATTAGGAGTCCTCTTCTTTTGTACTTATTGTCACTTTTGTTAAGTTAAAAAGCTTTTAATTTAAGCTTTGTTTAGTTGCATCTTGAAGATGACAGATTTCAGTACTATTGGTGTATTGAACTTTTCTGGGAAGAAAGAAGATTGGCCCATTTGGAGTGAGAAGTTTCAAGCTAAGGCCAAGCAATCAGGCATAAAAGACATTTTGTTGGGTAGAGTGGAAATTTTCCAAGGACGCAAGACCATATGGATGAAGGAACAGAGGAAGGAAAACGTATGGCGTAATTGATTTGAATGAAATGGCTTTTTCGGAGTTGATTTTTTCAACTGATGCCACCAGTAGTGCAAGAAAGATTGCCTCAGGGATTGTCAAGGGTTGCAAACCAAGTAATATGAAGATGGTAATGCTGCTTTGGCATGGAAAAAGTTGAAAAAGAAATATGATCCCAACTCGGCATCGTCGTTGGCTAAAACAGAAAGAATATTTAGAGAAAGCATGTTGAGTAAAGATGAAGATCCAGACGCTTGGATTACAAAATTGGAAGATCTCCGTATCAAGTTAGAAGTGATGGTACCAATGAACAATTAATGATTCAAACCTTGAACAGTTTGATGGAATAATATGAGTTGCAGATGCTTCTTTTGGAAAAACACATAGTTGATGTATACAACACATTAACTATTGAAGAATTAAAGGAAGAGCTGACTCTGAGATTTGAAGGGATGACATCTAAGACTGATTCCGAAAAATTGAAAGGCTCTATTGACGAAAGGGCTTTGTTTATAGAGCATTTCAAAGGAATATGTTGCACTTGTGGAAAGCTAGGACACAAAGTGAGTCAGTGTAAGCCAAGGCAAGTTGAGGAGATGAAAATTGAAGTTATTTGCAAGTATTGTAAGTAACCTGGACACATTAAAGCTAATTGCTTTAAATTAATAAGGAAAAATCAGAGTCAAGGCGAAAATAATTTTTCGGGATTGAGAAATGATGTTGCAACCACAATGAGAAATGAGGCTTTCACGTTGATTAAAAATAATAAGCATCTTGACAAGGATATGTGGATCTGCGATTGCGGCGCGTCAAGTTATTACTAGATGAGGTGAAAGGTTTATTTGACTATAAGATAATTTCTGAGGAGATAACAGTGGGGAATGGTGATGCAATTATAGCAGAAAAGGTTGAAAAATTACAATGTTATGTGGAGCAGGATAAAGGTGAAAATATGCCTATTGTACTTAAAGGAGTAAAATATTTTCCTGACCTATGGATTGTCTTGTTAGCATTTGTAAAGCATTGAAAGGAGGTTCCAAGATTGGTAATATTGACGAAATCATCACGCTGACAAAGAATGATGTGATCCTAAATTTTGACACCTTGAAAAAAAACAAAGGATGGATGCATACCTGGGATTAAAATAACCGCAATCTTGAACAATAATGGAACCTGAGCTATGAGATTGGAAAAGGGTCAGATGATTGATATCAACAATCTTCGTGAAATCCTTGGACATTGTGGTGAAGCCAGTGCTAGATTAAATGGGAAGACCTTAGGATATAAAGTCATTGGAAAGTTTGAAGTTTGTGAGCCTTGCGCAATTGGTAAGGCCAGACAGAAAAATGTGAATAAGAATTGGAAGGGAGGTAGTGACACCCCTGATGTTCGTTTACATGTTGACATTAGCTCCAATAAAGGTAAGCGCTTTGGAGGAGCAAATGTTGGGGTCTTGTTATAGATGATTTCTCCGGATATTGCTGGAGCTATTTCTTGAAAAGTAAGGATGAACTATCAAGTTATGTTATTGGTTTGATTCAAGATTAGAGAAAAGATAACGTTTTTGTAAAGATGATGCTGGTGAAAATTATGCGCTGGAGAAGGCATGCAAGCACGAAAAATTATGCGTCAAGTTTGAATACAGTGGACCTCGAACTCCACAAAGAAATGGTAAAGTGGAACAAAAGTTTCAGATGCTGTACGGAAGAATCAGAGCAATGCTTAATGGTGCAGGAGTAGAAGGAGATTTTTGTGAAGTACTATGGGCTGAATGTGCCTCCACTGCTACATTTTATGAGAACTTAATTGTGGAAAAAAAGGCAAAAAGGATGCTAATAATTTAATGTTTAATGAGCTTTCGAAGAAGCCAGCAAAACTCAAAAAAATTAGAGAGATGTGTGTCATCACAACAAAAGACAAGAATCAATCAAAGTTGGCAGACATAGAGACCACTTGTATGTTTGTTGGATATGGTATAGACTATGCATCAGACGTCTACAGATTTCTGAACCCAAATAATGAGCGAATCATCAAATCAAGAGATGCAATTTGGCTTGATGATTCAGACGATACAGAAGGATGCCAAAGTACATAATGAAGTTGATGGAGTTAAAAAGAAGAAGTTGGACAAAGCAAAGAGGGAAGTATCCAAGTTATAACCCTGATCCAGAGAGATTTGTGAAGAATAATCAACCAGGACGGGAGTTGGTCCTTGATAGAGTCAATCTCGCTTTATATGTGACGGGGAAACCGAAAGAGCCTGATTCTTTTGATGATGCATACAACAATCCAAAGAGGGAGGCTGTTCAGAAAGAATTGAAGGAAGTGGAGGGTAGAGGTGTCTACAAGAAAATGGAGAAATCAGAGTTGCCTAGTAATCATGTATGTGTGAAAAATAAATGGATGTTCTAAATTAAACGGAATGGAATATTTCTGGCACAACCTGTTGCATGTGGGTAAAGCCAAGTCCCTGGAATTGACTTTCAAGAGAGTTTTGCGCCAGTTATGAATGATGTAACGCTTCGAAATTTGTGAATTATAATGTTGGTTTGGAATTTCAAATGGGAAAGTTGTTGACATTGAAACGGATTTCCTGCATGATGAGCTTGAAGAGAAGATCTACATGCATTTGGCTTAGAAGGTGATAAGCAAACAAAGTACCTTTCTTTGAAGAACACGATTTAAGGGCTTGTTCAAAGTGCTCAGGAGTTCAACAAGAAATTAGGTTTGACGTTAAAGGAACGTGGCTTTATAGAAAACTCCGTTGATCCAAGTTTATTCACAAATTTTACGAAAAATGAATAGTTTTGATTGGAATATATTCGGATGATTGCATGGTGATTGAATGTGACGAAGATATTGGAAAGGTAATCAAGGAACTCAAAGGATAAGGTTTTGGTCTAAACGTTGAAGAGTTCTTGACTGGTTATTTGAGCTGCAATGTGATGATGAATCAAGAGAATGCGGAAGTAATAGTAATGTAATCACGTTTATTGAAAGGATTGGAAGATACGTTTGGAGAAGAAGTTAACAATCTCAGCAATTATGCTACCCTGGGACACCCAGGTTTAAAGTTGTGACATCAAATGACGTAGTTGAAACCATGGAACTGGATACGCAGTCAAGATACCGTTCTGGAGAGGGAATGCTCCTCTACCTCATTAAATATTCAAGACCAGATATTGCAAATGTTGTACGTGAGCTTTCTAAGTGCATGGATGGTACTCTGTTCAAGAATTGATGTACCAAATTGAACTGAATCTCGTAATTGCCGGAAAAATCTTGTTAACGTCAAAGGGTTTCGACATTTTTGTTCTTTAGATCCAAATGCTTTGGTATTAGCAGTTTCAAACTTGTTCAGAATATTCCAGCAAGTCAATACAATTAATGATTCCTGGAGTATTGGTAAATTGTATTGCTTAAGTCATCAAGGAAATGTCAATGAAACATATTTTTTTCAATTAGCAGCATTTGTCAGGCTTGAGATATTGAAAGGCTAAAAATAGTATTTGTGTACCTTCACTTGAGAAGTACAATCGGGCTAGTACTAGTGGATATAGAAAAAATGATAATAATACTTTGTTATGTATTTAATTTTTTTAGAATTTAAACAAAAAGTTTTCACTGGATTTAGAAGTACTATGCGTTTTTCCAAGTAAACGTAGATATTACGTTCTGTTTAACTTGAATTATGAAACTTGCGTTCTTTTTCTTTAAATTTGCATTTGGAATTTGTCAAATGTGGTTATTATAAAAAGGCAGATATTAAATTCTTTTGTTTAGTTGCTAACTGAAAAAAATTAGAAACAAAATTCAGTTGCAGAAATGTGTATGGGATGAAAGTCTCAATGTAACACGCACTGTCTCTGCTCTAGATATGAAGTTAGAAAATGGGGCAAAGTCCATAAAACTGAGATTGAAGGAAGTCATCACATCCCCTTTTTATGTGTTACACATCCATAAATGGCTTTTGGAATATCTGTATTAAGCCAGATAAGTATTCAAGCAACTTCAAGAGAGGTGGAATACTCTGTGAAATGTAATCAGAAGGTAAATAACTCATGGCTGTAAATTTCATTATCAAACACTGTATACTAATTTAAATCTTGAAAAATATTGCTTCATTCGCCCGCTATTCGTATTTTTCTCCAAGGGCAGCTGAAATAAACTGTATTGATGACTCTTACGGAGAATTGATATCGTTTATGAAAAAGAAGAAACTTATTCACTAGATATCCCAGGCAACATTATAATGTGGCATAACAATATTTTATTCCTTTTCTTGATTCTCTAACGCAGATAAACTCTTGTAGTTTTCAATAGCACTTTCGATATCTGCAACTTTCTTCTTGAGGCTTTCAAACTTCTCGACATTCTGAAGCTTTAAATCTTCCTTTACATTCTCTTCATAGCCAGGAGCAGATATTTTCTTTTCAAGAGTAATCAGAGCGGGCAAAGTTTGCTTGAGACTCTTTTCCAGCTTCTTAATCTCAGCGTCAAAATCAACAAGTCCGGTTAAATCCATCATGACAGTTGTTTGATCATCAATCACAACCAGACCAACGCTTGATGGGATGGACGTTTCTTCTGGATTTACCTCAACTCTAGATCCCTTACCAAGTGTTTTTATATCATCGATTTGGTTTCTAATTGCAGATTCACCTTCACCAGAAATCTTGATGTAAAAGAGAGTCAGAACCTTGTTTGCTATGTTGTAACTTGATCGAAGGGATCGACATGCATTAATAACTTTCATGGTGTAATCCATAGAAATCTCAGAATCCTTGTCCTTATATTCTTGTATACATTCTGGATATGATTCAAGCATTATTGATTCTTGTTCAGAAGGTCCAAGTGTCCCTCTCCCTGGAAGACGTTGCCATAGCTCTTCAGTAACAAATGGCATCATGGGATGCAACAATCGGAGACCACTTTCCAGAGTGACCCAAAGAGTTGATTGAGCAGCCCATTTGGAATCCTTATTTTCTTCGCTCTTATCATACATGATGGGCTTGACGAGTTCAAGATAAACAGCACAGAGCTCATTTAACCAAAGAACGTAAGAG
Source organism: Fragilaria radians (assembly GCA_900642245.1). NCBI lineage: Eukaryota > Bacillariophyta > Fragilariophyceae > Fragilariales > Fragilariaceae > Fragilaria > Fragilaria radians. Next base: position 78,456 of record CAAAJI010000123.1, on the reverse strand, counting down.
ACCTGTTGCGCATCACCAAAACTGTATGAAGAGAAATTTAAGTTCACTGCTTCAATTCCATTCATTAGTCTTGATATCATGTATTTGTCTCTAATCGCCATCTTGCCGCTTGCCATTACATCATCAAGAAGCGTAGAGGTGGGCTCAAAGTCTGAGAGAAATTGGAGTCCAAATCGAGTTGCATTCCATAGCTTATTGCAGAATTGCCTATACCCAACAACACGTTTGATGTCAAGATTAATATCACGACCTTGAACTGTATACGCTAAAAGGCCAAAACGTAGAGCATCCGATCCACATTCAGGAATACCCTCGGGGAAGTCAGCAGTTTGATCCTTCTTTGCTTTCGCAACTTCTTTCTCTGGCAAGTTACCATTGTCGAGCTTTTCTAACAAGGATGTTAATTCGATTCCATTGATTACTTCCAAAGGGTCTATCACATTTCCTAGTGACTTGGACATTTTCCTGCCATCCTTATCTCGAACCATAGCGTGAAGGTAAACGGTATGAAAAGGCAACTGGTCAGTCAATTCGAGCCCCATCATAACCATTCTTGCGACCCAGAAAAATAGAATATCAGACCCAGTTTCCAATAAAGAGGTGGGATAAAATGCTTTGAAGTCTTCCGTTTCATCTGGCCATCCAAAAACAGAAAATGGAAAGAGCCCGGAAGAAAACCAAGTGTCTAAGACGTCCTCATCTTGCTCCAGTTCTACTTCATCTTGGTTACAATCAAGCGCTCTTGCAGCTTTCTCCATGGCTTGCTCTTCATTTCTTGCCACGATCCAACGATGGTTGTACGTCATGTCATTTTTACTGATTCCTTCTTCGCCCTTTTTTGTTGCAAACCAAGCTGGAATTTGATGACCCCACCACAACTGCCTACTAATGCACCAATCGCGGATGTTATCTAACCAATGGAACCATGTTTTCTCTTGATCCTTAGGAAGTATCGTCAATTCTCCATTTCTAACGGCATCTGTAGAGCGCTTCGCCATGCCTTCACAGTTAACATACCACTGTGGAGTAATCATGGGCTCCAAAATATCACCCGAACGAGAGCAAATACCAAGACGCATCTTATTAGGTTCCTTTCCGACATAGAGTCCCTATAGGAAGCAAAGAAATTTAGGATAAAGTATTCGGGATGCAAATAGTAAAGTGGGTCATGCAAAGCGAGGTTTCCTTACCAGCTCTTTCAATGCTTCCTCGACAGCAATACGAGCATCGTATCGCATCATTCCTTCAAAACGTCCTCCATTGTGGTTAATGGCACCATTTTGATCAAATATTGTTATGAAATCCAGTTGATGTCGCATTCCACATTCATAATCATTTGGATCGTGAGCCGGAGTAATCTTAACGGCACCTGTACCAAACGTCATATCAACCAATGTTGCGTCCAAGACGATTGGAATTTTACGACCGTGAAAAGGATGCACGACATATTTACCATGAAGATGAGCATACCTAGGATCCTCGGGATGAATAGCAACCGCAGTATCACCCAACATTGTCTCGAGACGAGTGGTCGCAACGATAATGGTTTCATCAGAATCTTCAATTGGATATGCAAAGCTGGTGAGAGTTCCAAACTCATAACGTCCCTTGGGATCGTTTGGATTTCCCTTATGAGTTTTGACTTCCAAAAAAGTACGGCCTTCAAGTTCGAGATAATCAACTTCAATGTCAGAAATGGCGGATTTCAAAGCACAGGACCAATTCCCCAGTCGGTTTGCTCGATATAAAAGTCCCTTTTCATGGAAACGATTGAAAGCTTCTACAACAGCTTTACTCAGCATTTCATCCATCGTAAATCGTTCTCTAGACCAATCGACACTACTACCAAGACATCGAAGTTGATTTGTGATGCGATTACCGTATTCTTGTTTCCATTCCCAAACTTTGTTCACAAACTCTTTCCTACCAAGATCATGACGATTCTTACCCTCACTCTTCATGAGCATTTTCTCAACTACAGACTGTGTAGCAATACCAGCATGATCCGTTCCTGGTAAATGAAAAGGAAATGATAATAGGTTAAACTATGTTAGTACCATAACAAGTAATAATCGAAAGAAAGACTAGAAAATTCCTTGTGCGAGGTACTCGCATTGAAATGCTTTGTTTGCTTTAGCATGAGATGATTGCGAAATAGTGCACTGTTGAGCGATGACCCGGCCACAATTTTGCTGCCCAGATATCTCATGCGTAAATTGAAAAATATGTAAAACAAAGATGATCTTGTCAAACGTTAACATACCTGGAACATAGAGAGTCGCATGGCCTTTCATGCGATGCCATCGAGTCAAAGTATCTTCAACTGCAGCTGTCAATGCATGACCCAAATGAAGAGATCCTGTAACATTAGGAGGTGGAATGACCATGACAAATTTTTCGTCTCTGGACTTTCCGATAGCCTTTTGTGGGTCTCCCTTGTAGAATCCACACTGTTCCCACCAATCTTGCCATGCTGCTTCAACCGCCTTGGGATGATACGCATCTGCCATGGGTGTTGACATGTCCTTTTTCTGACCCTTTGGAGTCGTATTTACGAACTCAGGAGCAATAGGCACCAATTTAACTTCCTTCTTTTTTGCAGAGTTACCATCTCCCCATTGTGGCTTATCTTTCTTTTCCTTTCCCTGTCAACACAAAGTTATTATCAGTAAGGACATATGTGCTTTGAGATTCGTTGAGAAGATTCACTTACTCCTTTTCCTTTAGCAAGCTTTTTCAGTTGGCTTTTTGACAAAGGCTTTCCTTCGCTTGATATTAATGTAGAGCTATCCATAGCTTCGATTTCCATTGCCTGACTCTCCTCTGACATTTTGGCTCCAACAATCAAATTCAATTCTAGATAATAGTGACTTGTGTTTCAATTGTTGTTGTTCTCAAATTACGTCTGACTTTCATTCGAATAAGACACTTGTTGCTTGAATAGTAAACAAATGTGTGGCTATCGTCAGCCGTCAACCGTCAATATCAGAAAAAATCCTAGATTGTTGTTTGAGAACATATAGAGTTAGGGATCCTGTGGTCAGATGGTGGCACAAAAACAATTCTCCTCCATAAAGTGGCATTCTATCTTTGAACTATGGAAGGGAAACATCTAAAAAAGTTGTATTATTATTAGTAGCCCAAAGCGAAAAGTAAGGTCAGAAAATGATACTAGAGAGATATTGACTCTGAGTCAGAAGATACGGAAATTGGGTAGAAGAAAGATTCCTCGGATTTGCTGCATCAGAATTATCACAACAAAATGGTAAGCCCAAAAGGATTTTTGCAACGCTATGAGGTTAAAAAGTTGATCTATTTTTAACCTGCTATCCTATACTTCCCTAATCCCACCTACCGTGGAGTTTAGCTTGAACTCACACAGGTCCTAATCTAGAACCTATTATGTATTCACTAGACTTATTTGGGTCCAGTGTTCTTTAACTTGCTGCCATAGCCCATTGTCATGATCATTAACTGTTCTCTGAAATATTTCAAGATGCATTTTGATCCATTCAGTAACCTCATGCTGAGGTTGCAAGCAGTGATCTTCGAATGTGGGGGCAAGTATTTTTTGAAGGCTTTCAGGGAAAATCGCTCGTAAGCTTTATGTAATCTGTAAATTTAGGATGTTGGTGTTGTTTTGAACTTGTTCAGTGTAACGGGATAATGGTTCAATAGAATTGTTGCAATAAGTCCACATTTCTCTCCATATTTTCCATGTGACCGTGATCAATAGACTAAGCGTGTCCCTCCATTTACTTTTTGGCTTCAAAACTTTAGCAATAGCTTCCCATTCAGATGCTAAAAATCCTTGTACCACCATATCCCATCCGAGCTGGTTATGATGTACAAAGCTAGTGCTTATGGTAAAACTTTCTTTTTTGTACTCGATGGAATCGAATATCTGATGTATCAGCGTATGATTGGTTTCCTATTCTGCTATTTTTAGAAATTGTTGTATTTCTTGAATGAATCGAGATCTTGACAGATTTTTCCTATCCTGATAAATTAGTACGTGACGAATATCTTCAGGAGCTTGATTGCAGCATGAACACAGAGAGTGAATAGTTTTCTTCAACTTTACCATTTATAGTTGTGAAAGGACAAATATTATCAACCATTTTTAAAATTGAAGGTGTAAAGTTACTTTTCTGAATTGCTGACTGAAAGACATCCCGACGTATGTGGGAGTAGGATTCTCCAAATTTTCCTTGATAATGTGATTGAATCATCCGCTTCTGAATTGTATGCCGCATCGATTTACTAATATCAGTGCACACACTTTCTCCTTCTATTTCTATTCTGCCAATTCCAGTTTTGTTCTTGCCTTCAGCATGGACTACTGAGGCTATGTTTTATGAAGTATACATCCATCCAAAGTACAATGATAGTGCAGGTAATGCATGATCTAGTATGTTTTCAGTATCGTTGCATGTTTGAGAGATCCACTCTTTACCAAACTGTTTTGTTATGTGGTACACAACTATGTTATCTTTCTGTACCCAATATAATTTGTCCAATGTCCTACATTATCCGAATTTCTTTCTGATATCTGTGAACTTTCTACCCATGAGCCTACAGGAATCTTTAGCGTGGACTGCCTGGATCGTAGGAGTGACCTGATAAAGTTTGACCATATGAACCATTATGTCCCTCCTGGTTTCTTTTGATGAATTATGCTGTAATCATTTATATTCTGGGGTATTTCTTTAGGATTTAGGACCATTGAGTTGACTCGCATTCCTGATTTGTCGGCAATATCTGCTATGCTGATCACGTTAAGATATAGTTGACAGTGATTGATTCCTTGCAATTTGTACTTGCTCTCATCTTGAGGGTAGATACAGGAAGTTAAGAATGGATTGTGACCTTGTATACGGATGTAAGAGTTGGGGAGGTATAGGTTCTCATGACCCATATACCAAGCAAGGAATCGCAAATATTAAAACCTTTACTACCTCCCTTCAAGATGATGGTATTGCAGGAAGACTGATGCAATTGCAGTAAGAACTTGGTGATTTCGTTTTTTGTGTTCCTTGGGTAATTAATCCATTTAAAAATATGCATGTTGCATGTTTGTGAAGAGGTTGTGTGATTCCCTGTTGCCAGAATGATGTGAATTGACGTCATCTACAAATGAAGTACTTGATATGTCAACTGTGGTGTTATCTTGTCCTTTATACTTTGCTCCTGTTGCTCCTTTGTTCAACATGGTTAGTAAGACACTAGATATCATTGTCCAGATACATGGGGCTGTTTCTACTGCCTTGGCATGTTCCATAGATAGGTTGATTTTGACTGTTCTTAAAAATCCTGTTGTAATATTTTAAGGAGAACAGGAGTTTGAGACGACTTTGCTTTGCGACTGCCAAATTGACTTTCATTTAGTATTCCTTTTCCATCAGAGTTGTGTATAGCTTCCTTCCATTTATTTACCAGGATCGCATGTAAGTCACATTTGTATATGTTGAAGTTCCGAAAGTTTTATATTTCCCTGTTGTCGGCCTTTTTTGGAATACGGATGTTGTCACATTGCTGCCATCTCTTGATACGTTACCCACTCTGAAGAATCAAATTAATGAGTCTCCAGTGATTATTTCCAATGTCTTGTTGTTTTTGCTAGGTCTTGAGATCCAATATTACTTGGTCCTTGTTCTTTTCATATATTACTTCAAGACATGCTTTAAAATGTCCAAGGTGAAGACCAGAAGGCAATGTGCTGGTAAGAGCCAAGGAGGAGAAGAGAAATACAACCAAAGCTCACCAACACTGGAACTTTCCAGAAGTGAATAACAATTAGGTTTATCACTTAAAAAATAGTTTGACATCCAGAGATGTCAAATGGTTGGAAAGACTTACTGAAAGTACTTAAGCATCATGACCACGAAAAACCTGACATCGAATATGAGACAACAGACAACAAAGAGATGGCAATAGAAAAATGGGAAAGAAGGTCAAAGATTTATTGATAGGAAGTAAGTTAACAAATATATGTCGTTACAAAGCAGCAGTCAGGAAGGCATGATCAGTCTCAATCGACCCCATGTGAAACAGAATTATTGATGTCAAAACTGAAGCTAGTCACCTTTGAAGCTTAGCCATGCTTTCAAAACGTTGAGATGATGGAATGGCAAAAGCAAAAAGCAATTCAAAGGGAAATCTACCGTATGGAGAAACATGGGGCATAGAAGGAAATATGTGTTCACAGCGCACGATAAGTGACAGTTGGGTATCATTGACTCTTCTTGGATTTCTCCGAATATTTCTCACCAGCTATGAATCACTGCATACAATGCAACGGTCCTTTATTTTACCTTTAATTTGACTTTTGCAGTAACCGCATTACCCATTTTGCAGACGGTAGATTTGACTGTAAGAACATGTGGCAATTGCTTTGTCTTTTAATAATTGGGGGTCATCAAAGTCTTTATTGGAGTAATGTTTACAAAGCCTCTGTTTCAGATAATGTCACATTTTTAATATTTTATAGTTAGAATTCTATAGGGCACACACATAAATTATCTTGACGGATGACTTGGATTCAAAGAAGAATAAAAAAGAAATTAAAAATAACGAGAGGGGTTTATACTTTTGCTGCTTTGGAGTCTTTGCTGGACAAAAACGTGGCGCCACGAAGGGTGGGTGTTGTCCATAATGTCCTACCTACGCACTCATGATTTGAAAGCAGCATATTCCTGACTTTTTTCCTGATTGAACTTGAGTTTCATGAATATTGAACTCCCAACATCTACGCTTTAACTCCCTCCAAGACCCATTGTTGTTGCGTCCAATACGCGTAACAATCATAAACCGTAATGTCCACATAACCGTCTGCTGAAGGAATTGCACTCAGACAAAGCCCACTCCAGGTATTGACAATCTGATAAATTTGACCCTGAACAGGTTTGAATAACCACTGCATACTCCACCAATCTGGCTCGAGCTCCCATCCTACAACAAATGCATTATTTTCGGCTCCTACTGCATTGAGGAAGAGTCGATCATCCCATTTGCATTTCAATCGCCTATGATCAGGAAAATCAGGATCATCTACAGGTTCTCTACGCCAAATTTGTGACCACCAGCTTTCATAATAAGGATATAAAATTGCGGGAGCTCCAGATGTATTGTTGCTTAAGGTAAGATAATCTCCTGACCATTGACTTTTAATCCTAAATTCGGCACTATTCATTGGTGGCGAAGGAATATTTACCGTTGGTGTCGATGCCACAGGATTTGCAAATGGTTGAACTGGGGATATCACTGGCGCATCAGTGGGGGATAACGGAGTCACAGGAGAAGAAAATGGCGTTGCAACAGGTGGAACTGTAGGGAATGGAGTTGGCTTTCTGGTTCTGATTGTCGGAGCTGGGGTCGGAGGTTTGGTTTTGATGGACGTAGGTGGTGGAGTGGGAGCTTTGCTCTTAGTGCTCGTAGGTCGTTGAGTGGGTTTGTCGTTTGTTGTGATAGTGATGCCTGCTCTCGCTGGTACGGTTCCTAATTGTAGTGAAGTAACTGTTATGTAAACGGTGACGCGCTTTCCATTGATGTTTACTCCGAGTTTATGAGTCCCATTTTGAGTTAATTTGGCGAGCAAATATGTTGTTACAAAATCCGTATCTTTGTCACTTGATGAGATGAGAACCATATCACCATACTCTTCAGTTTCTGAATTCATTCCGATCTTTCGATTAAAATGAATGTAAGTATCTGAATTGCCGCGAATACGAATTATCATCTTGTCACTAGAAGAGGCACTTTTCTTCTCAGCAAAACCAACAAAAAATTCTTTCCATTCGACTCTGTTATTAATGGGCAGGTCAACGTGATAAGTAGGAAACCAATTCAGAAACCACGTATGTGGTCCATTGAAGCACATACGAACCTTCTCATCTTCAGAGTAAGAATATCCCTGTAGAAATAGTAAGCAAATGGGCCTAAATCTGAAGTATCCACCAATATTGACGTACCATCATTCCTGATTTGTCACCATATTCTTCTAAGCCCTCATTCGAATGACCCAGGTTCATATTATGTCCTATCAAAGCTGGTGAGTTGGAGGAAATTCAAAAGCCAGAAAATAATTGGAATACTCCTTACCGAGTTCATGCATTTGTGCCGAGGGATATCGACACCATTCGTCATTGTAGACAGTCAAATGACTATTAAAATATCCGTATGCAATCCAGCTGCCCAGAGTTCCGGGTGGTAGACACACCAACACATGGCTCGCTATTGTTTCAAGTTTCGCCCCAAGGCTGGCTGAGGCTGTATTTACAACTTGCGCCAACACGCTACTGTCACTAATCCCATTGACAGCAAAATTTGGAAGTTTCACTGTATAAACGCCATCATTACCAATAATTGAATTGGTCTTGATGGGATTGAAAATCAATTTTCCATAGGAGCATGCGTTGTATTGGGATTTTAAGTTTAGCTTATCACCTGCTGTCCCAAAAACGTCATCAGCCAGTTCCGCCTCACTCGCGGTTGTCCTCGAATCCTTGGCATCGACACGAATGACCAAAACTGTCTTCGTCCCAATGGTGGACAACTGCTTGCCTCCAGAAGGGTTCCCTGTTTGGCGACCTAACTATTAAATTGTTGTCAGTGATGAGTCAGATGGAGTTTTGAGGATAACTCGAGTTCGTTCAAATTTTGGAAACGGAAATACAAAATCGTACCTTAATTGTTGCACCGCGTGCAATGATAAGTTGGTTATCTTTATCGTTAATCTGAGCATTTTCTGAGAAAAGTGTCGTTACACTGCTTCTCAACTTGTTTTCCATGGCCCAAGCTGTTGTCAGACCCTTAACTTGAACTATCTGATACGGCCTGCCATTAAGGAGGTCTTTCCCAAGCAGCTCACAGCTGACACCTTCGATATCAAAATCTTGGAAAGCTTTCTCTGTGATCATGATTACGCAAGGTTGAAGCATTTTTCGCAGTGTTGCAGTTTTTCGCTCCCCAGAGTGCACCTGTTACTCCAAGAAAAGAAAGCGGTAAGATATAAATCATCACTCAAGTCGTTTCAAAATCATTAGTCATAATGACACCTACCGTTTCACCCTGTGCGATGTAGAAGAGTAAGAGAAAGCTTAGAACAACGATCATGGTTGCTAGGTATGGTCGATTTCGATTGTAGCGAGAATGTCGTTGTCGTCAGGACATTCCAGCTAGAATAAGTCATTTTATCACCAAAGAATGTCCGTTGTGAATTTTCAATTGTGCCAAATCGACCAATCAAAAATTCGAAAGGGATGCAACCCTGACTAAAATACTTATTTCGAATAAAAGGAAAACGTGCAACGTTTACAAATAATAAAAATATTCAATTGGAAATCTACAGGTTAACCAACTTCTGACTTCTCGGCTCCCAAGTAGAATTGAAAACCACACAAAACGATGGAGATGGAGAAAAATCGAGGACAAGGAGTCGAAAGCTTGAAATCAATGTTTGGGGGCTTGTACGAGGAGCGTAAGAGTTGGTTCCTCGTAAGGATATAATATGTCGTTAGCCAACTCTAACAATGTGAAGCTTCTGCGGTTTAAGCACTCAGCATTGTTTAGATAGACATCATTTGATTTCATCGGTTTTAAATCCCATTAGCTAGATGCTCTGAATAAAGAGAGTCCGTGTACAGTCCCTAGTAGAAGAGCGGATTGTATGCGGAAGAGTTAATAAAATATTTGCAGCTTCCTTTCAAAATGAGCAACACTATGACTAACAGAGTAGGTGTATCATACCATTGTTGTTTGGTATGGTACTTGAAACTAACTGTGATAACACCAATGACCTACAGCAGGACAAAGTTTCCAATGTCTAATAAAAAATTGTATAAAGTGTTTTCTTCGTTAATAAGTGTGAATCAACAAAAAGAAGAAAGCGTAATGGAAAGTCAAAATCCTTGAAGATATGAAGGAACAACTTATAAACTCAAATTGGTTCAAATGACTAACAATGTTATTAAGCCGTTTTCCAGCCAAGAAAAGCTCAATATCACACACGTACACATTTCTCTTTTAACTGTACATAAGAAATGATCATGTTCAAAGGCAAAAATACAAAAGACTTTAAATCTTAAGGCTTATTGTTGAGCAAGAGAAATACCTATGGAACTGGCTTTCTTTGGAAAAAAAATGCGGGTGAGGCCATTCATGAGAGTAGTCTCCTTTAATGACAAAAAATGTCTGCCTTTTTGCAATTTACTTGAAATTGTGTTGCTTCAATATCTTGAGAAGCCTGAAAGTATTTAACGGTTCAGAAGAGAACGGAATATATAGTAATCCTTGTATCTCTTGGGTAGAAAATAAAATGTTGAATCATAGGCTCAAGATTTACACAAAGAATATGGTGATTTTAGAACTAATATAACTTGTCATGAAAAAACATATATTTTCGATTAGAAAAACTAACAATAAGCAGCATATGATTGAAGTAAAAACTCTCCATTACTGTGGCTAAGGGAATACCCGTCAATGGAATATCACTGAATGCAGGAAGAAGAACTATTAACATGAAGGTATAAGTCTAAACGAGACAAGGAATTGCAGAGAAATTTGGGAGTTCCACAAAAATAGTATTGAATTAGTGACAGGGTAAGACTTGTTAGAGCTTTTGAGAGAAGTTTTCAATTCTTTCGCATTTTGGCGTGTCACTAAAGCGATTAAGGTCGGGACTTACCGGTGGAAGTAACTAGAGAGAGAACTACTCGATTCATCAATAGAGAGAGCAGAAGTTAGATCTCTGAATAGTTTATTTTATGGTCCGATTTGTTCTTCTACTTAATACACAATCTCCCAAAATTCCTCATTTAATTTCTTTAAGACCTCTCCAAGTAATATGAATCTTATTTTATTGCAAATTGCTTGAATTATGCATTTTAGTTGAATTCGCTATTTCTCCTATGAATCCAATATGCAGTCCTATTGAAGTAAAGCTATTTTTACTTGAAATTTTGCACCTCACAAGTTTTCACTCAAGTTTCTTGGCTTTAATTCCAGTTGTTATTACTGGCTCAAGAAAAAATATGCAAATAGTCTATACCAAGACCTTGGATCCTCCAACGATCTCGCCTGCAACTGAGTTCGTAGTAAGACAAAGTCTCTTTTCAGCATACTTTCCTCCTTTTTTCTCTCTGCTTCAGTTTTGAGCTTATCACAAATGTTAAACAACATGATCCAAAGATTAGAAACACGTAATTCATTTTATGGCACTTCATGGATTCTTTTCCACAATTTTACCAATTCTTGCAATCTAATGTTTCTACGTTGGTAGCCTCCATTTTGTTCCAAATATTAAAGATAATCTTCCTTGACTCTAACTTCAAGTCGAAGAGTAGTAGCTTATCGTTGCTACACTCACTTTGTGGAGATTAAAAGTAAAAACATTATATTCCATTTTTAGAAAATTATGAAAGGCTACTCGTGTTTTTCTATCGTACAGAATATAAAGTCTTCCTTGACTAATTTTTCGTTATTATAGCATTCCTTTAGTTCAGCCTATTATTTAGGATGAAATATTATATCCAGATTATTCTGGTTAGTCAAAATATCTTTTAACTTATTTTATTTAGAATGAATTATTCAAGTCATGTTACACTTCATGAAAAACATGCGACTTATTTTCTCCTTTATTTTCAGAGATCTTTGATTAGTATTATCTAAAACTTGTCAATAGTCATAATTCTTTTCAGTTGTTGTTGTTTTAGGTTTGCTAATATATATGATATCTTCATCATCTATATTTTCATGCTCCAGCAACAATGGACATCTCTGAATGTTGGTACAAAGTAAATTCTTCTTGAATTAATGCTTTTCTATTTTGATTGGCTGTAAGTTTTTAAGGTACACAGTTTTATCGCCTAGTATTCTTAATATAGGACAAAAACTTCGATGAACCAATGTCCGCAATCAAAGATAGTGTGAGAATTAGCGATATTTGAGAATGAGTTATGTAGGGAGCGTTTAGCGAAATCAATCCTTTTGCAATTTGAAACAATTAGACTGAAAATGACAAACTGAGAAACTATCGCTACCTCCTTCTTTGACTTGCACTGCAATGCACTGTGACCAAGTCCTTGGCAATTTAGGCATATCCATTTAAATGGATGAGTGAAAAGGCTGAGAATGAAGTGGAAAAATAAATTTTTGAATAAGGATTCTATATGAACTCAAAATGATGGGGTATGACTTAGTTTCTATACCATTTACAGGATTTTTTACTTAGATGATTCAGAAATGTATTATTGAGACGGTTATGGCCTTGAACTACTAAGGAAGCTACTATTCAATTGCGACGTAAACAGATTTAATTTATTGCTCACAATTTCTACGTTTAAAAAAAAACCTGTCCCCGAAAATTCACCATGAAATTCTCTTTCAAATAGCTGATAAGGATACTATGATTCATGTACAATCTGTCTCATGCGCGAAAGTTAACATTTTGATGACTGCAACAGATTTAGATAAAGAAATGCTATACAACAAAACTTCATCAAAGAAATGGTATACTTTTTGACTTTTAAACTTGAATCTGAAAGTTACTTTTGAATTGTTTTTGTGCATGTATTATTGTTCCGATTTACATGGATTCCATTTTTGTACATGTAAATTATCTTAATTGAGTTCATCATTTTGTAAAAGAGGTTTACACAAAATCATGATAAAATGTGATTACCTTCTTTACGTTTCCCTATGGTACAGAAAGTACTGGAATTTTATGAACGTGTATATTTTAAGGATAGTGCTGGGATTACATAAGGCCTTTACAGCCGTGAGTGCAAAGCACTGGTGTTATAATAGCGGATCACATTAAGAGAGAACTGGCAACAACTAAGAACATGTCTGGGGCACGCAAATTACAAAGTATGTTCCATAGTTACTGAAGCATGTAGTTTTGTTCTCCAATAAAACATTGTAGATAAGAAGTGAGAGCTGCGTCGATTGGATTCATGTGGTATTCACCTTATGTATCCGCTACTGAAGAAACGATGCTTAAGTGGTGGTTCCACATTGTTTGATAAAATGGACGATATCTCACGCTTCTATTCCTTTCTGCGTTTTAATTTGGATAGCCGAGATTGAGCGAGTGATGAAAAAGGTGGATGAAGGTGTGGAACTTTTCGATGAAATCTGGGAAAAGGTATACGCAACAGAACAACAGAACCAGAAAGAAAAGTACGAAATGGACCTGAAAAAAGAAATCAAGAAATTGCAGAGATTGAGAGATCAAATCAAGACCTGGATTGGGAGCTCCGATGTAAAGGACAAAGATGACCTCATCGAAGCGCGAAAACTGATTGAAACGAAGATGGAACAATTCAAGGTTTGTGAAAAGGAAACGAAGACCAAAACTTACTCAAAGGAAGGCCTGGCCCGAGCAGAGAGATTGGATCCAAGTGAAAGAGCCAAAATGGAAACTGAGACTTGGATCAGAGAGTATATCGATCAGCTGCAACAACTCGTTGAGGATGCTGATGTTGAAATCGAAAGGCTTTCTGCTGGAAAAGGGAAAAAGACAAACAAGGCTCAAATCGATGATTTGATGCATCATGTTTTGCAGCATAAATTTCATATTCGTAAGCTGGAAGGAATCATTCGTCTTGTTCTGAATGATGTTTTAGATGTCGAACTTGTGGATCCTCTTAAGGATGATTTAGATTATTATCTTGATTCCAACAATGACGATGATTATCAACAAGCCTATGATGAAGACTTCTTTTATGAATCTCTTGGATTAGATGAGCTCGATGTTGTTGACGTAGATCGCGTAACTCAGCTTGAAATGAAGAAGGATGCTGCGGCTAGGTCAGATGACGAATCTGCGTCAACGGGACAAGGGGGTAGTAAAGGTAAGAAAGAAAAGAAAATTGCACCCGCATCCATCCCTTTAAAAATTGGTCGAGCTACTGTTAGCAAGGTGAAAAGTGCAGAAGAAGAGAAACCTCCAGTTGTAACACCAGTAAAGAAAGTGTTGGCTCCTCCACCTGTACGACCGCCTCCGCCGCCTACTTCTGGTGGAGCATCAATGGCAGCTATTCTTAAACGAGAGCAAGACCAAGAGAAAGAACGACAACAGAAGGCACTTCTATTGCAGGTAAATCCATGAATGAATATGCATTTAAATTATTTCATCAATCTTTATTTATCTCACCAACATGTTCGATGTATCAGAGACAACAAGCTGAGATACAACGACAACAACAGCTTCAACTGCAGAAAAAGCTCCAGCAGCAACAACAAGCAGAACTTCTTCGTCAAGAAGAACTGCAGCGGCAGCAAGCCCAAAAGAAAGCACTCGAAGATCAACAATTAATGCAACAGCAACAACAACAACAGCTTCTTGAGCAACAAAGAAGACAAGAAGCTGTTGCTCAGAAGCAATTGCAATTGCAACAAGCACAGAAGGCAGCCGAACAAGCAGCTGCAGTCTCTGCAGTTACTCAGCAGATAACTCCTTCGGCAGAACCTCCGGACATGATGAATTATGGCTTGCCTGGTTTAAGTTTGGGTAGTAACTCGTTGGATGGAAACACGGAGTTGCCTACAAAGAAGACCACGTCTTCATCGCTCGAATCAGGATATCTTTCTGCTATTAACGACTCTTTCGCACATATTCCGAATACATCAGATAGTGATCGGTCCAAGACTTACGCTCCTCGAAACCCTTATCCTACACCAAGTTCTTATCCCTCTGTACCATCTCCAATTTTCGAAAATCCAGCTGTATTCGAAAAGCTAGGCACAGATGCATTATTTTTCATCTTTTACTATGCGCAAGGGACTTTTCAGCAGTACCTGGCGGCTCGAGAGTTGAAGAAACAGTCGTGGCGGTATCACAAAAAGTATACCACTTGGTTCAAGCGCCATGAGGAGCCTAAAATAACCACAGACGAATATGAGCAAGGAACTTATATTTATTTCGATTACGAGGCAGGATGGTGCCAGCGTATTCGATCAGACTTTCGGTTCGAATATTGCTTTTTAGAAAATTCGCTTCAATAAGAAATAATTATCACAACATTAGCGATTGAGTTGATTATGATAGATAAAGAATTTTCTAGAAATAAGAGTACGTTAGCTTAGCTAGAATCATGACACCATTCCAGCATTCAAAATCAATGCATTCCATCGTCAGATCGGTTCATTCTTCTGGCAGCAACGCCTCCACCAATCCCAACCTGTTGAGCCGGAAATTTTATCACGAGTGCTGTCATGTTATCTTTGCTGCCATCCTTCAAGCAAATATCTAGGACCTGAAAAAAAATTAGAAAAAGAAATCAAAGTATTCCCAATAAGTAAGTTGACAGAGAACCTACCTCTTCACATAATAAACCAATATTGCTTTCGCCTTCGGAAAAAATATCTGCGATCATCTTCACACACTCTTGATTAGTCTTTACATCCCATATACCATCGCATGCTACCACGATAAATTCGTCATTAACGCAACTTCGATTTTGTACAATAATATCTGGGACGGGAGATACCTTTTGATCTTCTGGCTTGACAAAGTTAGAGATTTCATAGTCGGAAGAAAGGGGCGTGTTACCTTGACATACTGTGTTGGCAATCTTGAATCGAAAATCCCCCAAGCCTCGAGAGACAGCAAGGTCACCGTCTACGCGTCCTCCAGCTACATAACCACCAGCAGCTTTGATTCGCTGCTGTTCATGCGCGTCATCAGGTTTGTGATCATATGATAAGGGAACGGCCTTATGATTTTGCTTAGATATGACCGAACGGCTGTCGCCTGAATTTGCACATAAAATCCAATCTGGAGTGATCATAACAACGACAGCGGTTGTGCCAGAATCATCGACATCACTCTCCGCCATAGCTTTGACTTCTTGAAATCTAATCGAATCTCTTTGTGTACTATCCTCAACAGAGTCATCTTGCAGACCGTCTGAAACGTGGAATGGTTTATTGGCGTCAGGTTGAATTTGACCCATTTTGGCTTTGTAAATTTCACTATCAAGCTCGAGAAATGCGTCTTTAAAAGCACCTTCTAGGAGATCTAATCCCTCTCGTAAGAAGGAAGCACGTTCTCCCTCTGATAACTGAGCTTCCTTGACTTGCCTCTCTTGATGAAATTTTGCATACTCAATAAATTTTTTATGACGACTTAACACGCGCAACAGATTATTGCCAGCGTACTGAGCTGCAAAAGTTCCACCGTGGCCATCAAAGACAGCAAATAATGAATGACCGTTAAGATCTATGATTACATCTTCCTCTCTGGCATATATTTTCGGCTCGCAGATATGGGCATCTTCCATATGAACACGCCAACCTTGCATGGATGATACACCGAACTCTAGCCCATCTTCAGTTCTTCCTGAATGTGTATCCTTCTCGATGACGGGAGAGCCTAGCAAATTTCCCATTACTTGTTAATCCTTTCAATATTAGTGGCAGGACAGATAACTTTTCAATAACTTTGACTGGCTTGATTTCGAACTTGTTAAGTATTGATGTTCTGCTGTAATCTTCGTTAGGAAATATGAGGTTCCATTTTTCTTCCTTTTCTTTTTCAATTCAAAACAGATAGACACTACTTCCCATACATTATAATTTGACCCCCAGTGAAAAAAAATCTCAGAAGCTAGAAGGAGCTAGAAGGTTAAGGATTACTTTTTCAAAAGATGACCCTCCTTTTGAATATAGTTTCACCTGCCCTCACGAAGATTACTCTAGATCGTCTTCCAAAGCGTCATTTTTGGGATCTCCTGATTTTTTTCTTGGAATATTCTTTCTAATGGAATGAAATCCTAAAGCAATGAAAATGTTTATTTCTAGCCTGGAAAACTCAAAGAGCAAATTAAATCCTCGATTTTTGCACTGAAAAGACTTGTGCCTGACTTGTCCACAATTTTTACATCTTTTCTTAAACTAACCACGTAATTAGAGCTTGTTCCTCGAAAACTGTTCCTTCTTCATTACTTGTAGACTTTTGATTCAACCTTTCAAATCGTAGACTCAACTCTCCTCTGATTTCTTCAATAGTCCTAGCAAGAAATTTCTCGCTCCAATTAGGCCACTAGTCAATCTTACCGGATGAGGGAATCACTCAAAAAAGGTTCAAATCAGTCAATTCGACCTATATAATGAGTCCCAATCAAACAAGAAAGAGTTATCCGGATAAAATGTTGGTCCAACTAGACGCTTACTAGTTACCCACGATTACATGTGATGAAGCGCTCTCTTTTAACTCGACTACGAAGAAGACGATTCATCAGTTGTATGTGAAAGGTTGTGATTAATGAATCAAAATTGAAATACATAATCTTACTCTTAATTCACATGTCCTCGGAATTTTTGATATCTCCGATAAAGGCTAAATTTTCTGGGATAAAGGATGCCCTGTTCGCAATAGTAGAAGTATCTAGAAAATCCTTTGAATTTGATGAGAAGAAGGAAAGGAATGGTAAGCAATTGAACTCAATGATATTGCTTTCACTGGCTGGGTATTGTCTATTGATGTGAGCACTAACAAACTAGGAAAGGATGATGACTCGGGAATTTGGAGAACTAGATTGTAACTTCTACAAATAAAATGTTAAGAAAGAGGTTTACCAGCATATTCAGATATTGTTGGTGGAGACACACATTGGGAAATAAGAAAAAGTCAATGTCTATTGTTCAACTCTAGGAAAAGCTAAATTTGAGATATGAAGGACTTTTTTCGAAGCAAACTGATAGAAAGAAATCACAGATGCAGAAGCTGAGTGAAAATGAGGCACAGGGTAGTGCATTGCAGAAAAGAGGCTGGTCACATATAGGCGAATTGGATTAAGGTCACAAAAAAAATATGGGTGAATGAGATTCTGGGAGAACTAGAAGTGGCTTAGACTTTAGTGCTGATGTTGTAGTCCCTTCCATAAAAAATATGACTGCATTGGGAAGGATATTTGGATCAAGGACAATGGAAACTCCTGTCACGTTTGCAGCAACTATGATGCTTTAAGTGACTGCACCACAATCGCCAAGGAGATCATGGTTGGCTATGAGAATGCAATGCTTGCCGAGATTTACGTGACATTCTGCAGATAGATGATGAGAAGTCACGGATGTCAGGTTTTTAACTGATTTAGTTGGCATTGATAAGGCTGATATAATTTTAGCAACGGTGGTCAGATGATTAAGTTGATGGAAGGAAATGCGACACTCTTGTATGATAGATTTGACAAAAGAAAAAGATTTGCTCCTGACATAAACTTGATATCATTGTTCAATGATATTTTTACATGATCCGGGAAGGGAAATTCGAAGAATAAAAATGACGTTAACACCCTGCACAAGATTCGGGGCTTTGTGGCAAAGCAAATGTAAGGATTGCTCTACGTGAGAGTTGAGATAGAAAAAATATGTCATATTTTAAGGAAATTATCAAAAACTAATCTTGCTTTCTAATTGTGAAAGATTGAAATCTTGACAAACTAATTTCACATTATGATAATATTTATTTAGATCAGTCTTTTATTTTTTGTCTCCTGGCTATGCTAGCATGTAAAATATCAATTGACTGCTCTTCATTTACAGCTAAGCACTTTCATTTTAAAAAGGTTCGTGAAACACATGTGATTTATTATCAACTAAATTTTAGAGACCTTTGATTAGTATCATCTAAAATTTGCAAACGGAAAAAACAACAAATCTTATTATTGTCATTTATTGTTTTTAGATGTGCTAATATATCTGTTATCTTCATCATCCAGATTAGCATGTACTAGCAACACTGGACGTCTCCAAATGTTGGTACATAATAACATCTCTTGAATTAAACTCTTTTACAGATTAATTGGGTGTGTTTAACTTAAATCATAAAGTATTGTCATCTAGGATTGTAGAATATAGTACAAGATTAGCGTAAGGTGACAAAGTCACTGACATACTCTGCAAGGTAGTTTCCATCGGTAAATTAAGACAAAAAGTAGCATCAACAATTGGAGGGGACGTAGTGGGATTGCTGGTGAAATAGTTTCTGCAGACATAAGCTCAATTCAAGGAATACATTTTGTTGTCACAAAGGTTTGAGCTCTCGATTATTAGTCTTAACTTTGGTTTGTTGAAAGCCAAAGCTAAACTAAAAAGATGATTGAGTTGATTAATGAAAAAAAAGTCAGGTGAAGCTCTAAAGATTTGATGACGGCGGTGAAGGGTTTGCGCTTGAGGAAGATGTTAACAACAAAACTTGCAAATTAACTTTGAGTATAATGACTCCATTATACCACATAGAAATGGAAAGTTGGAAAGTAAATTCTGGACTCTTAACGGAGGGATACAAGCAATCCCGAACGAATGATTGAGGCACTGAGGGTGAGTTTTGAAGCAGTTTTAGCAAATAAAAAGCAAAGCCACCATTCGAACTTATACTGACGTAAGGAAAGTGAAAGAATTCATCTCATCATTATGTGGAAGCAAAGAAGTTTAAGGATTTTTGATGAAAAAGGAAAATCGATGAAAAAATAGTGGAAAAAGGTCTAATCATCATGAAAAAATTGATTCAAATGTCGAACAAAATGATAAGCTTGAGAGAAATAAAAAAATGAATAACCACGGAATTATCGGTTGTGATAGATTACTAAAGGGTTTTCATAGTAACGAAAGGGAAGACAACCTGATCTAAAAGAATTCTAGGAATAAATATTAAGAATCCCTCAAACAGTCAATGTTTCCGTCTCAAATAAGAGTAAAAATCCTTTCCTTTTTTTGAAGTGATACAAACAAAAGGCTTTCTTGTCAACCTACAAAAGCTGACTTCATGTTTCATTTTCCACCCATCCAGTTATCCAACATAAATGGGTGTTTAAGACACCAAGACTCTCGGTTTACTTCAGTAACGTTTTCTCGTCTTGCTTGCCCCATCATAAGTGGGAATTTGTTGATACATATCCGGATATATCTGTGCAAGTTTTATGACCGTTACGATGAAATGAGAATTCCGGGTTATTTATCTAAATGAATACGTGAAACCATACCAGATCGACGTTACGCGTACGACGAGACGATGTAATATTTTGAACCCTTAAAAATCGTGACTCGACCACGACATGGGAATCATTTGTTGATGTTGTGATATTCTCATAGTTTTAGTAATCTAGTGGTTCTAAAATAATAACAGCTTCAGATCGTAATCTGGGTTTGGATTAGGATTCTTTCAAAAGGAATTTGAGTCAGTCAAAGATCCAAGATCTCTGTGCCCCGCTTTCCCACTAAACACAAATACGTTGATGCTGGTTGTCAATTGCATTTCAATGGGAGTATATTTTAAGATTGGATGATAAGATTGAATAATTCCAATCAACCAATTCTGTGATTTATCATCCAACCAAGTGCACGATGAAATTCTATTACCAAAGAGTTCTGGTCAGAAACAAGTTCGAGTCAGACGTAAACCACTGGTGCACCAACATTGACACAGACAAATATAAGACGCTTCGCTTTGCCACCAACACAGAAGCAACTTATCTTCCTACAGATGATTTCCCAGCTGTCAAGGTTCCTACGCCTGTTAGGGGTTAGCACCGGAACGAGGGTCAGACAATAAAAAGTATGAGTACACAATTAAATAATTCCAACCCAATTAGTGTTGCTGGCATTATGACCAAAATACTACAGTGACATGAGCTTTTCTGTCATTATAGGATCCGAGAGAAAGTAGAGAGATTGACGAAAGTCACGGAAAGCTTTCTTAAATGAAATCACTCACAAAGTGATCAAACAATGAAACCGCAATCCATTATCGAACCGCTAAGCCACATTATCTTACAAGGAGAACACCTAAGCGTGAGAAAACTCTTTTATATTGATTAAAGGTTGCAAAGATTGATGAGACACTAACAAGCCCTACATTTATCAGGCACAAAGGTGGAATCCAAGTCTTCACGGGTATTGGAAACGCTAATGCTTAGATGGGCAGTTTGGACTAGCATATATATGTAAAGATGCAATAGCTACTGAGTTCAAGCAAGTTTGGGATTATCTGGCATTTATGCCACTTGATTCAGAAGAGACAATTTCTAAAGTTGACAGAAAATCCCCTTATTATGGTTTGCGATTTCAAATATAACCAAGTCAAAAGTAAGTCTAGTAAGCCAAAGCTAGTTGCAGGTGAAACTTGGAGATCAAATGAAAGAAAGAAATATATTAGTAGTTTTTGGGGGCATCAATAGTGACACATAAATTTAGCACTTTATCCATATGAGAAATGGCTACTTTCAGTGTAATTAGTGCGATCCCTTTTTGTGAGAGGAATGATGAAACTAAAGTAAGAATTTCAGAATTTAGGAAGTCATTGAGCAGCGAAGCAAGCTTTTCAGAAGTGTTGCAACTGCATTTACCTTCGTGCAGAATCGGTAAACAAATATGCTACTAGAAAACCCTTGCAGACTTAAATTCTTCCCTTAAAGAAATTGCTCTTTGCATTGTTTTCCGTCAAAGGTGTCAACGTGAAGAACTCTTTTTTTGCTTGCAAGGTGGTATAACTTCAACCTGAAGTGTTAGCTTAGTTCTGTAAATTTAAACTTTGTGAATTCAACACTAATAGTTATTCAATTTCGTGAATAGAACATGTCTTTGACCTACCTTGACTAGGATCAAGAAGCAAGTCCCTAACG
>CAAAJI010000123.1:0-56729 GCA_900642245.1 Fragilaria radians | reverse complement strand
TTATAACTATGATCTAAATAAAGATCTAAATTAGAAGACAACTCTTAATTATAAAGGGTTGAAGGTCTAAACTAACTTATCCTTATGGACAACAAACTTGTCCTTATGGACAAGGTTGAAGCAAGTTATCTAAGCAGTTGGGAGGAAGCTTAGAACAAGATTGTGAATCTTCAAGTTTAATCACGAAGATCTCTTGAGAGAAGTTTCAAGATTAGACAAGACTAACAGAAAAGCAATAAAATAGTCTATAATTTATCTGTGTCTACTTTCCATATCTCACCGTAGAGCAATCTTTCCATTGCACTTTCTCACATACTATAACGATAATTCTTTTCTAGTTTACACAGTGCAACATCTAAGCTGTGTTTTACAAGGGCTACTCATATTCAGCTGTCATATGAAAATCATGGAGTTTGGTAAGTGATGTTTATTTCCGGCCTTTCCTGCATTCTTGAGGAGTAGTTACGTGGCATATGGTTTTTGCACATGCTTCCAAGAGCATTTGCAAGAAAGGTTCATGTGTCATTTAACCCCAATTTTCATGGCTCCTTTGTCGAAAGCCATTTAAACTGCACTTATCTCTCATCAATGGTATACTTATTGGTTGTGAGGCATTCCAAGGTTCAAGCATTCTTCCAATCCTTCTTAAGAGCCAAATTTGTTCCTTTCAGTATTAATTAATTTTCATTTTTAGTTATGTACTCAATGACGTGTCGTATCAGGAACTATATTGTGCTTGCTAACTAGCTGAATGTTGAAAAAAGTAAATCATATTTTCATTTTTTATAGTAGTGCTTGATAACGGTCCAATAGACTTTTGAAGGTACATTGTTTTGGCGATGCACTACGTCAGATGTTCATCTGGTATATCATGATTCCCCACTAATGTAGATCAGGAATAATTTTAAACTCAGAAATAAAGTTGATTTATTTACAATTAAATGTTACTATGCCCACTATAAGACAGTGATCACCACGCTCTTTTCCCATTCAACTCTAGGAGAAGTTAAGGTCTAACGTTATTTTTTTTAATCTGCCCCCCCCCCCCCATTGTTATTCTTTTTTTTCACGATTCGAAAAGTTGTAGAATTAGGTTAGCTTCGAGAAAAATATTAACGGAAAGGGTAACACCTCAGCATTTCTGGTCCTACTGTCGACCGCAAGCTAAGAGCGTTCCGGTTGAAGTGAAGATTCGTAAGTCGCACTTGTTAAACCTATTTTTAGAACTTCCGCACTTTGAGGACAAACTTCTTGCAGGTTCAATGTCATCCACTTATGGTCAGTACTGCGACATTTAGGAATACTGGTAATGAAGATCACTCTTTACTGTATAGTACTGTTTCGGATTTTAAAACCTAGTATCACACTACATTACGCATAAGGAGAACAATCTGTAGGAATACACAATTCCCCCAAAGGGTGTGTAACAGAAATCTCGAAAATCGCGAGAGCTGTCTAGGTGGAATGAATCCAACATGTTTAGCAACCAGCAATCACCCTCAATGTCGTAGATGTGGACATGGAAATCCTGATATTCGACTTTTGGGTTGCTCCTGCCTCCTGCACACGGTAAGATTAGCATTCTCGAAACTTCGCATATTTTCAAATGTTCTTGTCCGTCTGTTTTCGTCCTTAATTTTGTATTCTCTTCCGATTTCGGACGGAATGTTGCTGCTTTCCACGTCACACTATACACAATTTCTCGATTTGATTGGATATCTTTAATGAGAGGCATTTTGTTCTGATAAACTTCTGGAAGATGTTGAGAAGATTTGATAAATTATGCTAACTCATGTCCTTTGTCTTGACTTTCAGCGTTGCCTTCCTTTATCATTAGTCATTGAGCAAGGGGCACCATATCAGTACGGTGGAATTCCAACTCCAGTTTCTAATAATGCAATCTCTTGTCCTGTTTGTCGTTTCGGGACGATTAATGGAATTCAGTTATTGCCAATGGACTTTAATGATTTCGATAGAGCAGTAGAGTTGAGAAATCAAGCTCCAAATACAACATTTGGTGATTTCCAAGTAACGTCGGTCAAGCGAACACGTGATGGAGAACAAGTGGGAGATTCCTTTCATCGCCATAATGAATCCTATTCGACTGCTTTGTTGCTTTCCCATAGTAAAGGATCAGGATCCAGAGATCATCATAACGATAGAACTGGTCGATGGTCGTCGGAGGAAGTTAACTTTGTGGATCAGATTGTGGCAGCGTTCGATCAGGGCGCTTTGCCTTTGCCTCATGGTGTAAAGTTGAATGAGTTTTTGGGTGACATGTTGCTTTGCAAGTCATCTAGGCTCACAAAGAAAATGAAAAATGCAAAGTTGAGCATGCGATCGTTCACTCTTCAGAACGTTGTTCCCCTTTTCTCAGACGAACAATGTGTCACAATGTCTTTAACCCTAGAAAAATTTCTATCCTCAGTTTCATCCGAAGCCTTACAATTGGAGTTAAAGTTCAACATGACAAAATTATGGAGAACGCATTTTTCGAATCTTTGCCTTCAGATAGGCTACGAATTACTCGATGCCTCTCAATGGCTAGCGACTTTAGAGGAAATGGAGCGACGTGCTTCTGACACTGAAGACATTGTTCGAGCTGCTAGGCGTCGACGAATGGGACTGGCATTACGTCAGGATGTAGGCCCTGATTGTAATGCAGGTGTATTTGTTGGGGGGCTTCCAGCTAATAGAGGTGCCATAGCTCCACTAGTATCATCCTCTGATCTTCAAATGTCTCAAAACTCTTCTTTCTTGACGAAGACATACGCCTCCAACGATAATGTAACTTTTCCCGAAAATACTGTCGACGGATTATGCAGCGTTACCAGAGCTAGAACATTAAGCGAAGATTTTCTTTCGGGATTCGAAGATTTAGAGGATCCGATAAACATGATGAATGATCCACAGCCAACTCCAGAGAATAAGCTTGGAGATTGTGGCCTTTTCCTCCAAAATGTAATTCGCTACATTGAAACAAATAATCTTCCTTTCGAACATGTAGATGTCTGGGTTCCTTCTCATGTACCAGAAGCATCAACCGGAGACGCAAATTCGGAATCGATACGACTCTATCACGCAGGATTCGTTACTCGATCGGATATTGATCCAAGATTATGCGTCCAGTTTAATGAATATGGAACCTACAGCACAAACTTTTCTTTTGCTCCAGGTATAGGACTCCCCGGTCGTGTATATAGTTCGGGGATGGCATCTTGGGAAAGACAAGTGCATTTAGCGGAGTCTGCGCGTTTTGAACGTGCTGGTGGAGCTCAGGTTTATGGCGTCCAAACAGCAGCAGGATTGCCACTTTCGGCTCCAATTGTTGGAAGAATTGTACTCGCTCTCTACAGCATCAACGATATGGAAGAAAATAAAGAATTGCTTGGTCGTCTTTCATTCGATCTCGCACGATGGGTTCCAGAGCCGAAATGGAAACTGGTTGTTGAACTCGGTGAAACTAACAATCCTGAACAAACCTCAAAAGATGCCATTTTTGCAAACATACAGTCTGAAAGCGTCAACGCATCTGACTTTCATTGTGATGATACCTTGAATGAGAAATCTGTAAGTATCTTCACCTAAAATACGGCCTTACATGCATAAGTAATTCTCATAGTTTGCTGTTACAGATAAGCGGAAGCGAAACTGAAGTAGAGATTGAACAACGAATTGCAACTATGTTAGGGGATCATATTCCTCTGAATGAAGGTGCTGATAATGGCTCAATGCTTCATACATGGATGCATCTTAGACTACTTCTCCTTCGACCATCAAATCGCAGAACTTGTCATGAAAATGAACTCCTTGACATTATCAAGCAAAGTTACAAAGGCTATTCTAAAGACAACAAAAGAAAGGACTCTGAACTTGCGAATTTACTTGTTAGGGATTGGATGTTTTTATCAGCAAATTCAGGTCAAAACATTCCGTCGGCCCCAGTTGTTCAACAACATAGTCCTCTTTTTACTCCTATGGCAACACCACATATCCAACCTCTACAGGTTGCTACAATGGGATCATTTTACGCTCAAGGCGAAGTCAAGACCCTTCAGCATTGGCGACATGCCTCTAATGACGATTGTCTTGATAAAGCCAACGAATCTATTGCAAGATCTGAAAGATCCCGGGAGGTGTCTCCCACCATTGTCCCTGATGGATGATTTTGTTCTGAAGTGTGACAACTTCTAGCCAATTTGCTCAAATTTTGTTAATTAAAAATTTTGTTTATTAAGATACACTGGTTTATAACTATTTATTTGCTTTCTCCATACAAAAATCATTGACATTTGAATGCGTCTATTTTCTCTATGTGCGCTTGTCTAATTGAAAGAATTGGGCATGCATGAAAGGGATATTGCAGATAATTGAGTTTTCCTCAACAAGACTTCTGAAATCAGTTAAGTCAGTGTTGTATATGAGACCTTGTGACACAGACAAAGAGAAGGTATATCTGACTTGTGGCTGCATTTTTGTATTGTTATGCAAGCCATTAAATTTAAGTATGTATTGAATACTATGTAAATTTCTTTCCATCAAACAACTAAATATCTAAGTGTATCCTAAGCATTAGACTGGATTTAGGGAATAACGACTGAGAAGATGGCATCTGTACCAAGTTTCTCAATTTTATTGTTTGATTTGATTTGTGTGCACTCATGCAATTATTGGGTACGTTGAGCGAACCTTTGCAAGCAGTACGGATCTTTCCCCCTCAATAAGGTTACCGTTATAACCAAAGTTGCTTTTATCTCATCGTTCAGAATTCTTCCAACATGCCAAGGCGTGATCACGACGACGGGTTTGACGACAACCACAATGACGAGACGGATGACTTTAACAACAATGCTATCAGTAAAAAGAATCGTAGTAACATCAATGACAACGATACGGAAATGATGGGTGATAAACTTCGTGCACCCGCAGATTTTCAGGGTCCTACAGCAAATCGTCAGTGTACGGATATCTTATGTACTGGCCTGTTAATCGCCATGTGGATATCAATGACTATATTGGGACTTCAAGCAATTTCGGGTGGTGACTTTCGGATATTGCTGTATCCTCTTGATTTTGATGGAAATATATGTGGAACAGATTATGGTGCGAATATGTCCGACTATCCATACCTAGTGTACGTCAATAATTGGGGTGGAGGAGTTTGTGTGAAAGAATGTCCATCACTCCAAGGACGGACGTCTGACAATGCAACCGATATTCGAACTTTGTTGACATATGGTGGAGTCTACCAAATTGAAGGTGCAGAACTTAGTTCTTCCTACATACGTTCTCTGATGCCAGATTATGCCAACCAAAGTAATGATTCGATTGTCTGCACTCAGCAAACCTGCTTTCCCGACCCTACAGAACCATCTACTAGTTGGTCATCTTTGGGCATATCTCAAGGATTTGGCTTTGCTTATTATATAGGGGATTCCTATCCCCTACTGTCCTACTGCATGTTGACTCAAAATGCTACAACTCGGATCCTTGAACAGGTTGGGCCTAATGCGACTCTGTCAGCTGCCAAGAAGGGTGCAGATGTATGGTGCGTGTCATTTCGATTCATCTTACTATTCATCTTCTTTACCTAACTCATCGCTAAAACTTTCCGCGCATCACTCAATCTCGACATTATCATTTTCTCTAATATCAATATGCCAAAACTGAAGGAACAATCTTTATGCTGACATTTACACGTCGCGAAACTACATTTTTGGTTTTGGATTCGGGGTGTGTTTCTTCATAAGCCTTGCCTATGTTGGGGCCCTAAGGCTTCCTTTTCTCTTAAATTCTGTAATTTGGGGCTCTATCTTTGCGACGATATTTATCGTTTTGGGAACAGCATTCTACCTGTATTGGCTAGCTCAATATTGGGACAAACAAGTGCCTCAAAAGTGGCCAGAAGAATCCATCGTTGCTACCAAATTTCTATCCTACGGACTTTTCATCCTCGGGGCCATCCTAATATTGCTCATGATTTGTCTCCGAAAGCAGATTCAACTTGCCATAGGATGTGTCAAGGAGGCTGGGAAAGCAGTAACAAGTATGCCGGCAATTTTGCTGGTACCCTGTGTTCAAGCCATGGGATTCATCATTGCTTTACTAGTGTCCGTAACCTACGGAATTTACCTCGCATCACAGGGTCAAATCGTTTCCACCGATGTTCCCATTAATCCACTCTCTGGTTTGGAAATTACGGTAAGCACTACAAAGGAGCATCTCAACCCTTTTGTATCCTTATTCAACTTTCTAAATCTTTACTTCTTCTAGGTTCGCCAATTCATATTTAGTGACTATATTTACTATGCCCTCTGGTATCTATTGTTCTGCTTCTTTTGGACATCGAACTTTATATTGGCCTATGGCGATATGGTTATAGCTATGTCAATTGCCAAATGGTATTTTACCAGAGACAAGAGCTACACCGGTAATTTGACGGTACTTTCATCTTTTTGGAGCACAGGAAGATATCACGTTGGTACATTAGCTTTCGGAAGTCTTATTCTTGCAATTGTTCAATTCATACGCGCGGTATTAGCAAAAATACAAGAAAAAGTAAAGAAGGCAAATTCTGCTATTGCTGATTGCTTGCTATGTTGCTGCCAGTGCTGCTTGTGGTGCTTTGAGCAATGCATCAAATTCATGAACAAAAATGCTTACATCCAAACAGCGATTTGGGGCACTCCGTTTTGTACGTCGGCCCGTGAGGCCTTTTTCCTAATCCTCCGGAACTTTGCAAGGATTGGATCTGTGAGTTACGTATCCGGAGCAGTGTTAATTATAGGGAAGCTCTTCATCAGTTCCGCAACAACGGCATTATCATATTACATGATGTCACAACATCTGGGTGATGAACTCTTGAATTTATGGGGTCCGACGCTTCTTGTGTTTCTTATTTCCTACTTTGTTTCCGATATGTTTTTAGCTGTCTTTGATATGGGAATATCGACAGTGTTGCAATGTTTTATCGCCGATGAGGAAATGTTTGATGGCGACCAATGCTTTGCTGAAGGAAGCCTCAAGAGGTGGCTTGACAACTATGAATAGCTTAGATGTCCTGGTAGTATACTTGAAACTTTCATATCACATATATTGGTATATTTTTTTAATTTCTATTATACATGTGTTGGATCCATCGTGCCCCCTCCCCAAGCCTGGCTTTACCTTCAAATGTTGGCCATTTGTTTCAATTAATGAATTGCTAGCTGCCTTCAGCTCCATATCGTCACAATCCAAACATAATTCGCTTAAGAATGTGAGAGTCAAGGAAAGGCATAGCTGTGTGTATACATTGATTGGTTTCTCATAGACTTGGCTTGGATGCTGTGTTTCAGATGAAAGAAGTATATAGAAGATTTTTGTCTCAATGAGAAGAGGTAAATTCATTAGATTTGATCATTGGCTGTTTGGCTGACAAAAGGGAGTATTTTGTCCAATAAAAACTTTGTATTCATTATATTTTGAACTTTGGCAAGTCAGGGTGCATTGCCTTCTACCGTTTTTAAGTTCAATTAGAAATTGTATGACAGGCTTCCCAGGTTGCAATGGCTTCTACCATTTTTTGAGTTTGACAATTTGTCTCTGAGTTTATCATTTCTCTTAGAGTAGTACATTGTAATCTGGCAAAGCTAGTAGCACACTACTAGAGACCATGGGCATCTCTTCAAAGACATCTTCCAATGCATTTAAAGACTATCTTCTTAGGATGGGTGGACCAACAAATAAGCAGTTCACCAATCAACCAAATGTAGCAGAAATCAAGAAGATATCTGACTGATTGCTTCTATAAGAAATCCAGTGGATCTAGTGATTCCAAGATGCCCCATATGCATTTAAGGCATCACGTTCCTCAGATAGCCCCTGTTGCCAGCATTGCATAATTCTAACAAGTAAAGAACAGCAGTCATTATTTGCAATTAAGACAGGAAAAGCAGTAAGAGCAGAATGTCATCCAAAATATCAATGTTGGTACCTCCTGATTTGTCCCGTGGGACTAAAAACTTTTTTTCACAATGGAATTAAAAGCTTAAGAAAAGAACATGCTTATATTTTGTATGTGACTCTATGTAGCACAAAAAGAATGATTGAAGTGTTAAAATATTCCACAAGTGAAGCTCTTACCTTTAAGACGTTTGGCAAAGTGAGGCTGGATTTCCCTGATGTGCTCTTCCCTTACGTTTGAGAAGATGGCAAAGCGTAATCGCTATTTTGATCTTTTGAGGAGCAGTTTTGGCAATTCATTCTCTGAAATCAATGATTACAGACTCCTATTTGTAAGAGAGGTTACAAATGATGCATCTCTTGCGTCATGTATATTGGATTGTTTCAAGGCATCCTATTGTGTAGGTAGTCAATCTCAATAAAGCAGAGTCTGGTGTAACATGCAGTGCCATCCAGTCTGCATATAACAATTACCATGTCTAAATCTGGAAGCTTGGCCTCTTCATGCATGTCATGAAATTAGATAGGAAGATTGGTCAAGCAATGTATGGTTGATCATTGCAATGCTCAATTAGCCCAATGGCCATGCCCTCACAGCTTGACAAAAGGTAAGCCCAGGCTTTAGGAATAGATTTATACTTGCGCATTTCTGTGAATGTGAGCAGACGTTCATTTCCCGATAGCTTGCCAAAGACAATGCCAAATTCATACTCTTCATATACGATAGTAGAGCCAATATCTAAGGTAAGGGCAACATGGGAATAGTTTGCATTTGCTACCGCCACCATCCTGCTCCCCCAAACTTTGAACGTCATGATGTGACCCGTTGCAATTGAAAGGCATGAAAGTCATTTAATCAGCGTCTTCATGTAACCCATGAAGTTGAAAAAGAAGGAAGATCATCCTATCGTTTTATACAGCGCAAATTCCTTGAGTAAATACCTTCAAGTGACCCTTGAAAGGCAATAAAGAACGAAGAAAGAAGAAAGGAGAAAGTTTTTATGCCTGAGGCTTCTTGAAAAAAGGATAAATAGAATTATTTTCAATTTTGTGTGTATTTATGCTTTTCATCTTTATTTCTGACGTGTTTATCTCGTGTACTTCTAACATGAAAAATGGGTTAGTCACTTATTTGAAAGGTGCTGTGAAATATAGGAATATAGTAATAGAAACGTTTTGAGTCACATAGAAAGGAAGACAATTTTCACAACATCCTGTTCAAAAATGAAGATGGGAGTTTAAAGAAGTGTTCTTCATTTTCATTGTCAGTTATTTCAATTTTCACTAGACACTATACCCTGCATTATTTGAGAAATGACTGAGTGTTTGGATCTGAATACCTCGTTGAGTTGTTGTTGAATGACTTATCCTTACTACAATATAATACTCTATGAAATGCTTATTCGGAAGGACTTGAAAGCTGATAACAAATTTTATCATATCTTTTTTCCCGCAAATATTACTAGATGTAAATCTTGAAGGGAACGTATTTTGGAAGCTACCACAGACTACTTTCCGTCAGAAGAGACATAACGACAAAATGAAAAAACTGGACATTCATAGCTTATGTCTTTTGTTTTAATCCAAGCCTTACGGCCGCCTAATGGATTAAAGACTTAGGACACATTACCTTTTAGGGCCTTCCAGCAGCCTCTGAAGGATCCAATCCAAATTGATCGTAGGGGATGCGTAATTTGTCGTCAATCGCCTATGGTGCTCCAGGTGATCATGCGTTGATACAATAAAAGGCATAATATTTTTTGACGCGGGCTCGAGAAAAGGAGTGTGCACCAAAAGGTTCAAGAAGGATAGAGTACCTATTGCAAGCCCAAATTCAGTTTCATTCGGTCTTAATATCCATGATGCTATGGCAAAGGGTAGGACGTATGCCAAAATATATTCAGTGCAAGAAACAGCATTGGCAGCCATGGGGGGAACATGGACGTTGAACCTATGATGAAATCGATGGAAGGTATACAAACGCGGATAGGTATGAAACGCTTTGTGAACCAGGTAGTATACAACTGCATGAATCAGGATAACTAGAGTAGTTTTCACCAGTAGATGTGACTTTCTTTCCGGTAATTCTTGGGAACAAAATAGGACAACTGCAATTATGTATACAGGAACTCCCAAGATAAAGTGATTGAAAAGATTGAGGAAAATGGCTTGCTTATAGAGCAAGAGTCCTCCTGGCTGCTTTAGTAAGCCTCTGACTGTTGAAGTAGAAGTCGACTCAAGAAGCACTGTCAATATGACAGTGGCTGTGGATAGCTGTATCCCTCTGAAAGCGATCTCAATGTAAGACATACAGTTGATCAATTTGATGTTGCGAAGATTTGTTCCTTGTAAAATCCCGAGACACTGGAGTTTGAACTTGATAAATCTTCCTGACGCAGACGAGGTATGATTCTATGTAGGGGTAGGTATTTTGTGAAGCAGCTGAAATTTAGCCAAGTCTCGTAATAGCATTTTACCGCCAAGCCCATAAACAAAAATCTATCAACTGTGCTCTATGACAAAAGGATCATGACTTTCAGCTTGAAACTTGAAACATCCAGATTGCTTTGACGAACTTATTCCAAATATAAACCAGTACGCCAACGAAAAAATATGAATATAGTTGAGTCAGAGTTTAGCAAAAAAAGAAAATTTTAGTGGAGATTGATGTTGTATAGAAATCAATAAGCTAGTGATCATATCAAGTTCAAAACAAAAAAAAAACTACTAGTTTTCAATGTGGGAAAGTAAGCTGTTGTTATCTTTATTTTGGCAGTATTGATTCCTGGGTGTACAATGTATTCATGTTACCATGTAACCAGACATTCCTAAAGTATAATCGTTAGTTGACTGTTTCTCAAAAGATAACAAGCAATTATTGTAGATATCGATCTAAAACAAACAATTCTTTTAACGGTTCATTCAAAACAATCATTCGTTTTTAATTATTGCTCTTGAATTGAATTATCAAACATATTTTTAACCTATTTTTATATTTCAAAAATCCATATTTAGATGTAAAGCATCCCTAATTGTGCATGTATGAGTAGAATTTTCTCTGACTGAAACTGCTTTTTCAACAGAATTATTCTGTTCTGAATGATGATGGAGTCTCTTTTGCAATGGCTTAACAAAAAGTAATTCAGAAGGTGATTAGCAATCAATTTGTCCACGTTGAATTTCGACAATTGAAGAGTAAAAGAAATCATCGAGAACAACCTGTGCATCTGCCCGCTCTTTTTTCTGAACAGACTGGTAAATTTTCTGCAACAGTATTAAACAGCGCTCTCATATCTGACATGCTTAAATCTTCTTTCTGCAACAATTGTCTGACAGATTCAAGATACTTCCCGTCAATGGTGCCATTTAGTTTTGCAGATAACAATAATTCATAAACATCTTCAATCTGTATAAGGGGAATAAACTATCTGATTTTCAAATATAGAATAGTTGAAAATGTGGATCTCCAGAGATGTGTCTGTGCTCGAAGCTTTGCTGAAGGTATAAACTTAAGCACTACCCTTTTATCCGATCCAACTGATCTGTGAAAGTCTTGAAGCGCATTTTCATGGCAAGATCAAACCGATGACTTGCACATCCATTTAAATCATCGGTTGATTTAGCAATGATCTCCAAATAAAAAAGCAAAAATTCTTCAGCTCTTGCCATAATAATCTAGAATAAAGTGGAAAAACTCAATTTGTGCAGTGGTACCCAAACCTTCTTCATTTTTCACTGGTGAGAAGGAGAGCAAAGCCTCTTCATATCCAATCGAAAAAGTTGGACTAGGAAAAGTTGCAAAAATACCCAAAAAGTGAGCTTGGTTCATTTTCCAAGCATCAAGCACCAATGCAAACTGATCTGGAAGTAATTCCATAACTATTTCTTTACTAGATGTTGTCAATAGCTTCATCATTTTCATAAATGAGTCAATGGTAATACTTGCTAATCTGCTTTGGCGTTAAGGACATTGCCTTTCTGCAAAGGAAAATGGCAGTAAATCTCCAATGACCCAGTCCAACCATCCCGAGTACGTTGTTACTTTTGATGGATGAATGCCAGGTGTTACGAAACAAATCCTGGATAGAAGTGACCAATTGTTTTGTGGCTTTGGCAATCTCAAACCAACCTGTGGCACCACTACTGCATGGGAGTTGTTATCTACTGTTGAATTCTGCAAGAAATACAAGAATTCCTTGCTAGGCTGCCCAATTACAGTCTTCACAGACCAAAAAATAAAACCTTCAATGGGTTAAAAGAGTCAGATGGTGTATTACGCTGGCATTTACTCCTAGAGGAATATGAGGTAACACTTGAATAACTCCCAGGAAAGAAAAATGTCATGGCAGATTCTTTATCTTGCATAGATATCAATGAACTACCAATTTCATTGTCGATATGAGCTGTGATTGGTTTTGGGTATTGATATAATCAACACAAGATTGCTAATCCATCGTAGAAACGAAGTTACAATAGTAACTGTCTTTTTAATTTATTTTTTTGTTCTGACGGAGATGGCATCAAAGAGAAGGAATTTCTCTTTGAAAACAAATTGGATATAATCAGATCATATGAAAAAAGAGTTTCTGGAAAAGGTCTTCTAGCCATTGCAAAAGAAAATGGAATAAGCATTGCGACATTGCGAGGTTGGGATAGTAAGAGAGAACAGCTTGAAGCAGCATTGTTCAATGCTGATGTTGAAACTTGAAAGACAAGACGTTTGAATGGTGGCGGGCGTCCTGCAAAGTAAACAAAATTGGAAGAACAATTGAATAGTCGGATATTAGAAAAAAATGCAAAGGGTCTTTAAGTTAAAGATCACTATATTCAACAAAAAGCACTGAATTTGTTTAAAGAGCTCCACACTGATGTGCAGAAATGGGGGAAAATTTTAAGCCTCCACAGGATGGCTCTCTAATTTTAAAAATAGAAAGCGCCTTGTTTCTAGAAGACAAACCTCATGTCGATCACTACCAGAAAGTGTAGATGATACTTGTCGTCTATTCATTTAAGAAGTTCATACTATTATTGAAAAGGTATTCAGGTTAAGAACATTATAAATATGGACCAAGTACCCATATATTTTGAAACTGAGCCAAAATCAACAATAACAACTGAGGGAAGTTGTGAAGTGTTGATGCATAAAGGGGGAACTTCCCGCAAGCGTTTTACGGTCGTATTTGCTATTACTGCTGATGGTGTTACGCTACGTCCACATATTCTTTTCTGTGGGTTAAAAAATAATAAGCCAGCAGTCTTCATGGATATTCTTGTTGATGTGAAGAAGATTGGAATGTGGAATGATGACATACTGCTTGACTTTACAAAAAACGCTATCCTAAGTCAACAAGAAACTGCTTTTTATTGTGATCCAGTTCTCTATGTTAGAGATTCTTACGGTGTGCATCTCAACCTTGCAAAATCAAAGATTCTTGAAAAATATAATGTGTTTGTTGCAATTGTACCCCCAAATATGACAAAGATTTTGCAACCATTGGATTTTGCCATTAACCACGGCTACCAAGCATACTGTCAAACTTGTTATGATGGTTACATTGCCCAAGCCTTGGAGGATACATGCCTGCAAACCAAAGCTGCAAATCCCAAAGTACCATCATATATGGCAGTTAGCAGCTGGACACTGGATTGGATTAAGTCAATGACACAGGAGTGCATTCGGAACTCATTTACAATAAAAGGAGTGGTTCCAAAATGTGACTTTGAACTGGCCAAACTACATCCGCCTCTAAAAGCTCTCTTTGAAGCTAAATATTGCAGTGAATCTTGGGATGCACTATTTGGTGAACTTTTGAGCAGTGATTTTGAATTAGAAGTTGGTATTCTAGAAGCTCCTGAATGGTTTCTCCCTGACAATGGATCTTCAACTCTGTTCGAGTGCTTGAATCAAAAGCTGTATGGCAGCAGCAATAGTTGGAAGCAGTATCAAGATCAAGTTGTTGCGTATATGAAACAAGATGCAAATATTCAAGATATTACGGATTCAGCATATTTTGATTCATTGCTCAATAATGATTGTAGTGGTAGTGAATTGGAGATTTATTCGGCCTCTTCCTTGTACAAGTGGAGTATTGAAGTTCATGATATTTATAATGCAGTTGAATATCCAACTATAAATGTTGTTCTAGCCAAATCCGGTGACTACTACGCAATTAAAATCCTGGGTAACTAAGGTAGTCTTATATTCAAATACAACACAATTGTGTTATATAAAAAATGGTGTTATATTCAAACATAAGTCGTAATGTTTTCAATTTCTGCTTTTTTCATAAAACTTAAACATAACACAATTCTGTTATATTCGGGGGAAGACGGTAGGACTGAGAAAACTATCAGGAACACTATGACATGACCTGATCTCACTGAAGATTTGGAACGCTTGTGTTCCAATTGTCCAGTTTGTCAGTTGACAAAAAGGGAGCGGAAGAAATACGGATTACTGCTTCCCAAGATAACAGAATCTGACCCCTGGGTCTGGTTTGTGTAGATCTAGTGGGCCCTTTCACAATAAAGACTCCACTCAGAACACACTCTCTGCTGGCCCTCACAATGATTGATCCAGCCACAGGATGGTTAGAGATTGCCAAAGCCAATAACAAATCGGCCCCTTTCATCCAGGATTTGTTTCATTACACCTGGCAGACGCGTAATCCGCAACCTCAGTTTATTGTCTTTGACAATGGAGGTGAATTCAAACATGAGTTTAAGCAAGACTGCAACAATTATGGCATCATTGCCAAACCAACTAGTAGTCATAACCCTCAAGCAAAAGTGTCATCACATATGAAATGCATCATTACTGAACAAAGTAATTT
This sequence comes from Fragilaria radians, assembly GCA_900642245.1. Classification (NCBI taxonomy): domain Eukaryota; phylum Bacillariophyta; class Fragilariophyceae; order Fragilariales; family Fragilariaceae; genus Fragilaria; species Fragilaria radians. The sequence goes on along the minus strand of CAAAJI010000123.1, from coordinate 41,952 downwards.
AAGCTGATTCCCTACTCTTAAATCCTCATAATGATCTTAACACAAGCTCATCCATTGTAACTATTATGCTTCGAAGTCTTCCTTTTTTATGTTATGATCGGAATTTCATATTCTGTATCATGATAGTCATAATACGATATCTATTGGAAATGACTGAAAATGGCATATCGATGAATATGTGATGCTTGTAAACTTCATTACTAAGTGGAAATTTAATGTAATAATCAATGGTTTCATATTATCGTTGTCAATCCTGTCCTTTTACAGCTAATCCAAGTAGTTGCTACCATGCTGATAGCTCTGGGATATCTAAGTCAACATGGGGAAAATGGTACGTTTCAAATCTGAAATGAAACTACATCAGGATGAGTGATTTTATATCAGTCCATATACAAGGTAGTGGCAAGAATAATATCATTCTAGGACTCATTGTCTATGAGATTTTCTACGGTACCAGTTTTGTATTTTTCCAATAACGGTAGCTCAAGGGGACAAGGGATACGAATTGAAGGATAACGCTTTGTTGAGGAGTCAACAAGTACTTATTAAATTTCAGACGAAGATATTCTTTTTTCAATTGATGTTCTTGTTGGGGAGGTCAAAGATAGGACAACAGTTCTGAATTCGTTTGTCTCTATGATTTACATGTGTAACATAAGTTTAGCAAATGTTATTCGAATATGACGAAATTTTTCTCGGAGTAATAATCATCAATATTTTAATCCCGTTGAGGAATAACCGTTATAGAAAACTGTAAAACCAAAGTAGTTACTTGCTCGAAAATCACCGTCTTTATTCTCAGTAGGTCAACGAGAGTCATATATATTATTAGCCAAACCATGAAATTGCGAGTGATTTTGTTCATACTAGGATGGTCTATTGAATTACGTTGGCGACGATGCAATGATCCCCAAAGAATGTTGCTGTTAGTTAGTGCGAGACGGATAGCAAGCGATAACTTGAGGATTCGTCAGCGAAAAAACACCACGTTGTACGATCAACATCATCGTCATGAAACTTGGAAGGAAGATGTAGAAAAAGAAACAACACCAGAGACAGCAACAAGTAGTAAAAAGGCAGCTTTATTTTCCAGCTCCACCATCTTTTCTTCCGCGAGAAAATCGATACGACTTCCAACAATAAATCAAGAGGATTGTGAATCGACTTTGAACTGTACTCAGAGAACTAACATGACATCAAAGAATACAACTATTACGGTTATACCTCAAACACTCTCTCCAACTCCAGATTATCCCTCAACGATGAATAATATCAATAATGATGATCGGTATTCTCCAAAGCAGAATCGAATGTCTCCATTTGATGTATTGGTTGCTGCCCTGTTCTTGATTGCATCTGGATGGCTCATATTGGCTATCATTTATGCCGTCATCCTTTTGTGCATCCTTCGTCTCCGTTCGCGGGGTGATTTGGATGTCTTTGATGAAAATTTTGGACGTTTCTATATCTGTTGCTGCTTTGGACCGACAAGTCGCTTTCATTGGAACTGTTACATACCATTAGGTTGCCTTCTACGACGTCATGTCATTGCTTTGTCGTCACCCAATCCGGACAGCGTACGTGTCATGTCTCGAGAAGAGCGGAGAGCTGCAATGGAATATTTTTTGCTGCGAGGTTTGGGACATGTACAAAAGCAAAAAGAGGGTGACCATAATGAAACTTCCAGCAACATTCTTCTTGATGACGAAAACAATAATGCCGAGCATTTGGCACAAGACAATAACATAGAACATGCGGACGATTTGATATTGAATGGAGAACATGATTGTAGCATTTGTTTATGCGAATTCGGTACGTATCATTACTTTTAACGAAATCCGCGTCGCTTTGACGTCTCGTTGCTATTGACAATGTTCAAAATACTAATCTCATATCTCTTACTTCTTTCAAATCAAAAATCATATGAACGCAACGTTCGTAAACATATCATTACAAAGATCCACTGGAAGAAAATATGATCTGGACGTCACCGACGTGCACTCACAAGTTTCATTCCAATTGTATATTGGATTGGTTGGAACGTAGGAATCATACACAATGTCCCTGCTGTCGTGAGACTATTATTTCAGAGGACGAAATTTGGAAATGGGTACAGCGGAGTCGACGTGAGCAACGCAGTGTGCGATTCTTTCAAACCACCAAGGCAGCCTTTTCGTGTTGGCATTCGGCGTTATTCTCCTGTTGTTGCGGGACATTGCCAGACCAGTCACCACCGCCCACTAACACCACCACGAGAACGACCAATAATACAACTACGAATCCTATGGGCGCACAGAATGCACCAGATTTAGACGTAGCTGATCTTAATGTACCATCCAATTCATTGGCTATCATAGAAGAAGGATTGATCCTTCGCCGATCAGAGATTTATGCAGAAAACAATCTTAGGATTGAGCAGGTACCAATGGAGACATCCGAAGAAATCCTCTCAGGGGCAACGTATGAAGAATTGCAAGCTGATTTTTCAGCAGTATCTCATATTTGCGATGAAAATGTAACAGATGACAATCGCACAATAGCTTATCCATCATCTCTGTATGGCCCTTAAATTTTAACCATTTAACATACAGGATCATCACAAAAAAGTTAATCAAGTCACTTACATTAAATAGGACTAGTCATTAAGGGTTACCTTAGGATACCCTAATTCTACATACTTAGAAGGAAACATGATGAAGAGGATTTACAAGATTAAGTGCTATTTCATTTCTATTCATCATCCGCAAGGTCAGCAATCTTTGCATCTTTCTTTGCTTGGACTCGTGCCTTACGTTCATCCAAAGAAAGCTTGCTCTTGCGTTTGAATGACTTGTCAGGAGAAAAATCTTTCTTAGGAGCAGCACTTGGGTCTTCACGAATCTTTTCGTGTACTGACTCGTACAATTCTTCAAGTCCATCAGCATCTACATCATTTTCGAGGTATAACTTAAAATGCTCCTGATACTTTTGATTATCTTCTTCCTCCAGATAGGTCATGTATTCACCAACGTGACCTCCAAAGATACGTTCCTTGTGCATTTCTGCGTCATATTCTTTTGATTCACGATCGTAACCAGGGAAACGCTTAGAGGAATGTGGGATATCAAGACCACCATCAGCAGCTCCCTTGAGTGCACCAAAGATACGGCAACCAGTTGTAGTTGGTTTACATCCAACATCCAAGAAACAGCGGAAAGGTCGCTTGTCCTCGTCAACCTCGTCCACAAAGTATGTCTTTTTGTCTACCTCTACAGATACAATTTGTCCATCTACTTCTTTGTTTCCCTCATAGACATCGTCGAGTCCAATTTTTTGTAAGAGACGACGAGCACACAAGAGACCAGTACAGTAAGCGGCAGCATAGTTCTTCAATCCAACTTCCAAGCCGTATCGTGGAAGTTCCGCCGAGGATGCTTGACTGAGGATGCGATCTCCATCAATCAATGCATAGGCAATTTGGCAGATAACGTGCTTGTTGGTAAATCGAACCACCAGACGATACTTTGGTGCTTGGTACTTGTTTTTATCCTGCGCACACAGACGCTTTCGTTGACGGTAGTCGGTCCTACCCTCACGACGACGGCGAAACTTAACTTGAAACCTGCTGAAGTAAGCACGGTTCTTTTGAACCTTCACAAATCCTCCCTTTTGCGGTTTTCCCTTTCCGGCCTAAGAAAATTACAGATAAATTCATTGGTTAGTCTTGTACCCAAATAACTTTGCGTTCGATACACCAGTGGCCTCAATCAATGGATCATCCTCTCTCCAAGCCTAACGTACCATTTTGGTTTGTTCAAATTTTGTAAAAGTTGAGGTTTAGACTTAAAAATCGGGGTAAAAGTAAGTGGTAAGGCAAAACCAGTGAATCCTAATTGACAGTACGATAGGAAACAAGTTTTTGAGATGACAGTAGATTATCAGTCGTGTACTGTACTAGCAATGCTCCTTTGGATCGACATCGAGGAAACGCAGAATACAAAGAGAAGTGTATAAATTGGGGAAAGGTTGCAATATGCCGTCTACCATGGAAGGATGGTTAAATCATTTATTGCAATCTGTGGAGCAAGTTGCTAATCGTATGGAAGATGGAATATCGGTAATTATGACGGGGAAACTTTCATCTAGCGAAGTTCCAACCAATGATCCACTTGACATAGATGACAACACTCTTTTGGACATGGACGAGAGCATGATGGGTTCCCCGTTGGAGGGGATAGCAAATGAAGTGATGAAGGACATAATTTCTAATCAGGTGAGATCTACTGTATTTTTTCCATGATTGAGATTACTGCTTTGATCTCACATAAACCAAAACTAAACTCCATTTTTAGGTGAAACCTGAAACTATTTGGGAGCAGATAGATGCCTTCCGTTCGGCAATTCATTGGAATGAGCCATTTATTATTTCTCTCCTTGCTTTCCAAATTTTCATGTTCCTAATTTGTCTCTACGTATCTCAACGAGGACGAGGAGTCGCAATTCGGATTTGTGTACTATTATGTATTGGTGCATTGACACGTAGTGCGGAATTCTTAAATGGCATCGCGGCACGACATTGGCAATCCTTCGCGACCCAAAACTACTTTGACCGAAGTGGTATCTTTATTGGCATCTTCTTTTGCGGACCATTATTGCTCAATTGTTTCATCATGCTCACTTTGATGATACGAGAGGCATCCAGTCTCCTTATTGAGGTCAAAACGATGGAACTCAAGAAGAAAATGAGTGGGACAAAAAAAGAAAGTGTTGACAAAAGCCGTGGAAAGAAATCAAAATCGAGTCATAACAAACAAGACTGAAGTAGTTGTTGGAGGGTAGGGCAGAGTTGGCTGATTTTTTAGAAAGATTTTTTGTTGTTGTAGAAACACAAATTATTCTGATAAGACACATTCCATATCACATACAATGATTAGTCATAACATAGTTAAATATAATTCTTCGCGAGCAAATGCGATCTCTACATCATACCATTTGATTATGGAAGGCATTACTCGTAAGGCCAAAGCCTTTTGTTTTTTTAGGCAAAATTGGAATGTGGAATGTGTTGTTTAGGTTATTTTTCTGGTCAATTGGTGGCTGTTCAATGGAATAAAAGGATGCGACAGGAAAAAGATTCAAAGATGATTGCTCGGTAACAAGTTGTAAGCTAATTAGGCTACTTCCCACCTTACACCTTCGGGGTTTAGGTACTCTTCTGTTGTGAATTCAATTCCATTTTTTCACTTACTTATGGATGATACTATTTGAACGTTGGACACTAGCCACCTGATTTGTTTAGCGTCCAGTTTTTGTGCTTTATCACAAACAGTTTTTATCGAGGTTCCTTGCTTAAACGGAACTAAACAGTGTGTAAAAGTTCTAGCAAATTTACCCTTCTGTGATGTAATAAAGCTATTAATGTGTCAATGTCTGTAGTGCTGACTTAGACATGGTCAATAACTCATCATGCTTTACAAATATTTTTAATCTTAATTCTTTGTCAACCTTTACATTGAGTATTGATATAAGCACACCAGATAATCACATGTACAGATCTAGCTAACAATGATGTGTGGTGAAGACTCCATAACTTCCATACAGAGGCCTTACATCATGTTTCTCTTTTCAATCAGCTGAGTCATTGAGAATAATAACTTCTGAAAGGTGTGGGCTTGGTGCAATTGTAGTTGCTTTGACATGAATGCGACCTTTTTAGGAGAAATGAAAATCATTCTAGGCATTCCCAAAGCAGAAAATACTCATTTTCAGGTGACTAGATTACTTTTGTTGGTGTTGAGTTCAGTATTGGTGTATGCTATAGCTCCAAATATCAGGACCCATTTTTGCTTTATATTGACAAAAGTATGATGATTTTACTTTGTGTAAGTTCACAAAAATTTAGATTTAGATTGCAAACCAGAACTTGTTAATTACTCTGATCCCGTGCTATGTTGGTCATTGGTTTCTACTAAATGTATGATGAAGCTCATTGACTCTGAAGTACACGAGAAGTTCAGGGTCTATCACGACCATATGTAGGCATCCGAAAGGTATTTTCTCAGACGTGTATCATGAATTCGTGAATGAATGATCCTGGAGCAGAATCGATTTTGGTTTGAGACGTACCTGAGGGATCTGAACCGAGTCTAAGGGGTAAAGGCATAGATCAAGCGTTTTCTACTTGTTGATGCAATTCCAGGAAATGAACACGCAACAAATGCTTTGATACTGGGCGATTTACCTATTTGATGAAGATGCCGGAATACGTCAACATGGATCCATTATTGAACGAAAGTCTATTTTTGATATTAGCTGGTTGAATGCCACCTCTTGATAGGCTCTCTAGCGGGCTCTTCTTAATTCAGAATTGCTACTGAGATTTAATCACTATTGTGAGCCTAAGCTCTCTTCTTCTGTTTCCTAATCCAACTGGCAGTTTCTTTCTGTTGTCGACATCATCTTTGATTAAATTGACTAAATAATTTTTCGCTTCCCAACACACTCCTGCTGGACAACTAATTCAAGATTTCTCTTCTAAATTGATGAAACCTTCCACCTGTGACTGGCTTTGTCAAGTAATCAGCAGTCGTGTTGTTTGTTGTACAGAATCTTGTGTCTACTTCCTTCTTCTCAATGAGATCAGTAATGTAAAAATACTTAATGTTGAAATGCCTAGTCCTCTTCCCAGAACTCAATTTTCCTTTGTTCTCCAATTTCATTGAACTTTGATTATCTCTCATAATTACTGTCTTCGTATTGTTCACTCCTTGCTCTTGCAAAAATAACTTTGTCCATACAATTTTTGATATGACATCATCCAAAGCAACAAGTTCCGCTTCTGTTGAACTTCTTGTGTTGATCTTTTGCTTTATAGAAAATGATTGTATGGTGCCTTCTCCCAGAGACATTGTGGCTCCTGTGTGGCTTTTCATATCTTGATGCACTGCAAATGCTGCATCAATGTGCCATATAATCTCCTTTTCATCGCTCAAACTTAGAGTTAAAACATCATCTTTTGTTTCTTTTAAAAATCCGAGCACCTTATATAGCTTTAACCAGTCCTGTTCTCCTGGATCCTTCACTCTTGTAGTCAAATATGCCATTGCAGTTTGTATGTCTGGTCTTGCCCTTTTAGATAAAAATAGGCACTTAGCAACAAATGTATGGAATATCTGCTTTGTTCTGTTTGATAATTTTATATCATCCTCCTTAACCTTGAATAAATTTTCATTCCATGGATACTTTGTTGTTATTATCTCCTCTGGAAATTAATTGAATAGACTTGAAATGTATTCCTTCATGTCAATTTTTACTTTTCCTTCTTTAGAAAAATCTAATTTCATGGCCAAATATTCGTGAATTTTGCCTCTTTTCACTTTCACCATTGCAACAGATGGATCTCCATACATGTCTTCCAACCATTTGTGGAATTCATTGTTCACCTCTGGATCTATGTGGCTGGATTTGAGATCATCCACATGCCAAGTCACTGTGTGTTGCCTTCCTCTGATGCTTCTATTTGCAACACATGGATCGTAAGGATTGATTGTAAACCCTATACTTTCTAAATCCTTCTTCAGCTTTTTGTTAAACAATAGAGCTGCCTGAAGTGTTCCATACACAGCCTTGAGTAGTTCCACATATAGGATCTTGTCTTTACCTTCCTGGGATACATATCCTTGATATAACGTAGGATTAAGTGATACTAGTATATCAACTAACGATCCTCTTATCTTCATAATCACCTTCTCATTACCATTCTGTTCCATGTCAGTCTGGATGAATGCATTTGGAATGTCTGCAGTCATGATATCACGATTTTCTTTTGCGTCAACTGTTGCAGTTAACAATATTGACTCGGTTGAAGCTGTTGGGCTGGATACATCCTCCTTGTTGATGTACTCTCTCTGAGTACTCCCATTTGCACATGCTCTTGCCTTGACTCTCCCATCTTTCTTTTCTGCTAAAAATATGAGGCTTTCTAGTGCCTTTTCTCTTTCACTTTTAGTCATATCACCAATGTGAACTGGCTTAAATGCATTTCTATCATGGAGCTGTTTAACTTCACTGATTGCTGCATTATATCCCTTCTTTCCAAAGTGCTTTAAGCCTTTGTTCAACCCATAAGTTTCCATAAATGCATATTCTTTTTTATGCTGCTTTTCATTAAATAGTGGATTGTCTTGGCAATCATGAATTTGGATTCACTTGTATATTCATGCATTTCATTTTTTTGATTTTCTTGAAATAAATTTAATTTACTTGGCTGTCGTATTTCTCTGCCTGATCTTGTTCTTAATCTCCCATCATTACTTTCGATTTCAAGTTGATCTACGCTTGGATTGTCATGATAACTCTGATCATCTTGTGTATTCTCATCATCACTTGGATCATCTTCTAAATCTCCATTGTCACTTTTGGATGTTTCATCGTTGACATTATTATCACTCTCTTGGTGGAGTATTCCTGTTGGATTGGATTTCACTACTTGCTTCAATATCTCTTCTGTTTCATTTGAATTCATTTCATCCATGTCATTGATTCCATCCATGTCAATAATACTAATCTCATCTTCTGTTTCATATTCAGTCTCACTTGCATTTTGATTTTGATTTGCTCCCACTCCTGCAATCCAAGAGGAATCATAGAGTTTTATTCCAGTTCTGCTGTCAATTTTGCAACCATTGGAATTCCTTCATTTTCTGTCATTTTATGAACCATATCGATAACTGTTGCTGTAATTGGGATAGCTGTGATATTTCTTCTTGTTATCAATCTTCCACTTCTGAGGTCTAAAAGTGTGTGTCCTCCCTGTTCATTGTCTGTGTATCTTAGGTAAATACAGTCCAGAGTTCTTGGAAGTTGAGAATTTCTTGGTTCAGGTTCGGTATGGGCTTGGACATAAGATCCAAATGGAACGGAACACTGCTTTTGATAATCCAACACTTTTTGATGTAGTATCATTCGAGGACTGTAGAATTGTGATACTCCTCCTTTTGGTGGAAAGAAGTTTAACTTCTTGGCACGTTCCATAGTTAGCATTTTGATCATGATTTTTGGGATTTTTGTATAAGGTAGTCTGTGATACGCTGCGCGAAATCTTTCCTTGATGACTCTGTTGTTTCTCTCGGCTTCTGGAACATGTTCTTGTGGGTTTGAATAATTGACATGTATCCCAAATTCATCCGCCAATCTCTTTGTCAATGGTCTAAATTCATTATCACATAATATGGTCTTGACTTTAAAACCTGCTTTATCATATACCCTGAGGACATTCTGCAATACACTCCTGTAAGCTTCCGGTGTTTGATTGGGTATCCACTCTGCTGTTCTATACATCAGATGCCTGGAAGCGGTAGTGAGGAATGGTATTCCATTTTTTTTATTCCATCAATGCATAGTGTAACATTTTGGTGACTCTGGGTCAATTCCTTTGGTATCTCAATGCAGTCTGACACTACTGCAACCGGAGTCTTCCTTGTTGTCTTCCCTTTCAGGGCTCCAATATCTGCTCCAAATATTTTTTCGGCAATATTAATGTCTTCAATGGTGATTGGTAGATTTTTAACCATGTTTGATCTGACAATAGCCTTAAAATCTTTGATAGATGGTGTACTCAATGCATGATAAATTTGTCTCACTAGCTTTGCTTTCGGAAATTGTCTTTCTGTATAAAAAGATCTGTTCTCCTCAACACTTTCAATTGAATAATTTACCATAGAAACCTGGGAATTTGTGTTATAGGTTGGTTTATAAATGTATAATCTACTCTCGTTCTTTAAAAATTTCACTTGCTTATTGGGTAGGTGTACAATACATGCTTTCTCTCTGTTGGAATCATATACTACTCTGTATTTTTTCTCCATCTCTGATAGACTGAATATGTTGGTGATGGCTTGTGTAGAAAACCAAACTTCACCATATCCTGGAACAGTTGCCTTTTTTGTAGTAATAACTTCCCCACCATTGGTTGACGGTTTCATCACGTCATCAAGCTCACGAATGTTCTCCACTAGATTTGGATTACAGAATAAATTATCTGTTGAGCCATTATCAAGTAGAATAGTCTCTCTCATAACATCTGCTTGATATATTTGTATATGGGCCCCACTCCATTCTCTGTTGGATGATTGACTTGACGCTGTATTTGTTTCTTGACTTGCTGTTGAAGCTTCTGAGTTTGAGTTTACATGACTTTGCTGTTTTGCCTTATTTATGGCCCATTCATTCTTTGGTGTGACATCTTTGAGCCTGCAGTTTGGAGATTTATGTCCTCCTTTCCCGCATCAATAACATTTTCCTTCCAGCATGGCAAACAATAATTCTACCTTCTCCTCTTCTTGATTCTTTTTCTTTTCTGACTCTTTTCCACTTGCTTTATATCCATTCTTTTTTGCATTGTCTAATTGGTGACTGCTTAAGACATTATTGGCTTCTACTAAATTCTGTGGATATTGATTGTTCTTGAGTGATTGTTGGGTGTGAAGGCCTGCTAGTAAGGATCCATACTTGCTCCTATCACTGTTCTTGAGATAAATGTATGCTGTTAATTGATTGAAAGCCTTTTCCACTAACTCCTTGTTATTGTTTTCATCTTCTTGGTCATATCCTTTCAAAGATATGATGTATCGTGTTAATTGGATTGGTCCCCCAAGGTGTGTTGTTAGCACATCCAATGCTGCTTTGAATCATTTTGTGTATTCCTGAAGGAGCTCACCATCCTTCTGTCATAAATTGGTAAAATTTCTAATTGCATCAGCAATTATAGACATTTCATACCTGTTTTCATGATAATTAAGGGAATAAAGGCGAATAATTTTCAGCAATTCTATGGGACTTCCCCTGATTTTGGTTGAATAATCAGGATGAGCTTCAATCTTATTCTGCATGCTCCTTGATGATTGCTCCCATAACAGTGGATATGCTTTGAATACATTGGTTTCATAATGTTGTTTTCTTTTCATAAAATTGTCATATTCAGCTTGAAATTCAATTTGAAATTGTTTAATTTCCACCTCAGAAATCTCCTCATCATATGATTCACTTCTTTTTAGGGTTGGCTTATGTTGCAATACATTGTACTCTTGCAAGTGTTCTAAAGAATAAGCAATGTCCTGTCCAAAAGGGAATGTTCTAGTAATGTGATTAATTATGTCCTCTGGAGTGGACTCGTACTCCGCTGACTGTTTTGCAGAGCCCAGTACGTACATAAAATCACCGATAGATTTTTTGTGTGGCTTGTAACCACCAGACATATTTCCTTGCCTGACCGAAGTATTCCTGAATTCATGCTTCTTCTTCCTAGTCATCATCACTTTCTCTTTCTTGCCTCTTTGCTATTCCTCCTCTACTAGACTTGGTGTCTTGTTCTCTCTTTTTAATGAGGTTTCTTCCTTTCTTGGTGTTCTTCAAGCACCTTTGCACAACTTGAATTGGTTTCCCTTTCTTCTTATGACTGATACTCCACTCCAATGAAACAGATAATCTGTTCTATTTTCACACGGTGATCTGAGACTCTCGACTGGTCCTATAAGATAAGACAGAATCAAATTTGCAGTCTTTTTCACTCCGTTTGGCTTAACGCGATCGGTTTACGAGCGATCGACAAACCAATAGTGATTAAATATTGAACGAAAGTCTATTTTTGATATTAGCTGGTTGAATACCACCTCTTGATAGGCTCTCTAGCGGGCTCTTCTTAATTCAGAATTGCTACTAAGATTTAATCACTATTGTGAGCGTAAGCTCTCTTCTTCTGTTTCCTAATCCTACTGGTAGTTTCTTTCTGTTGTCGACATCATCTTTGATTAAATTGACTAAATAATTTTTTGCTTCCCAACATCCATAGCTCAAACTTCAAAAAGGAATTACGCGGAAAGTTCTAGGAGGCACCTTTATCCCTACCGTAAAGTCTCCTCTTCAAATGATAGTTGTTGAGTAATGATGAGGAACTTATTGCAAATGACGTGGTGGAGAACGACGTGGCAAATAATGACGTGGCTGATGTGACAAGGCTCTCTTTTGGTACCAAGAGCAACAAAAGCTACAGAGATGCGTTGTTAAACCAAACGGAACAAGGATAGTATCCTTTCTCACTTTTTTCGTTAAATTAGTAAAATTTCATTTCTTTGAAGTCAGTACGTAGTACATTCATAGTGTTGTCTGTACTCAACAACAGTAAGTAATCTCCTATGGACGCTGATAAATGATAGAAAACTTCAAACACATATGTATGACCGAGTATGTGAGACACAAACAAATGCCCGAGAAGTCGAGAAACAATTGATTTGTTCCCTTTGTCCTTAGAATGGTACATAAATCATTGAGCTACAAATTGTATATCTGCAGAGCTTGTAAAATACCCCTTACTGAGTGTAATTTAGCTACCTGGGCATAATTAATCCAGAGATATAAGTTGCTCAAGATTATTACGATTATGAATCTTGCCATGGTTTTCACACCAACTATAAATAAACGATTTGAAACTAGAATTGAATTGCAATACACTTAATATAGGGGACCGGACACAAATACTACATTCAATCAATGCCTTCATTCACTCATAACCATTAATATGGATGAATTTAAAGGGTATATTTCACTTTAGGTTTTCGGCTGAAGTCCTTTAGACCTGCAAAATTAGTTGCTTGATGGAATAGATGTCTCTAAGTAATCTTTCTGCTGACCAATAGCATGAGGCAATTCATTGCACTTACTGTACTACTCTGCTAGCCGCACCAGCATAACCAATTTGGCCGAAGTATGTTCCTATTGTTCAATTTCAAGCAGAGTCAATCAACAAATGTCCATTTTTGTATCCACTGAAAGAGAGAAAATCTACGCTTTTCAAGACCAATGGAGCAATTCATCATGGTGGAAAAAAATTGAATAATGTTGCAGGAATTGCCGATACTTTAACCATTTGAAAGGAAACATCAATATCTTGTGTGGTGGACAAATTTGTGTTGTATGTCAAATCTCGTGGATGAGTCTGGCACATCGGATGAAACCGAGATTCCCGATTTGAAACTTACGCCTCCGTTACAAGCAGAGCAGCTAATTGGGGCTTACTAAGATCTCTTCTCTAAGTTCAAGTGTTGTTATACTAATTGATCTATCGCCGTGCGCACTATATGACCGTTTGATGAAAAATATCCAACGTGGTGTACCAGCCGCCGACAGGAATTTACTGGTCGTTCCGTAGCTCAAACCGAGCACAATACCAAGTCTTAACATGTGGAAAGTGCTCTCAACTTTTCAAAACACGGATTATGACAATGTCGTGGAAGGAATTACGATTTGGTAATGATGTTCGAGATAATCATAATTTTGTAATCTAGTGGTTCTAAAATTGTAACAGCTTGAAGTCTTGTTCTAGGTTTAGATTAAGATCTTTCTCTAACATTACTAAAATTATTGACTACAAGCAAGAAGCAAAGGTGACGGATATGTTGGCAGTCAATTCAAAGGCATTCAAAAAGAAGATTCCAGGAGATGGAAGGGACCGCGGATTTGGCGGTCAGTTCAAGGAAACGGGATGAAATAACCCATTTAAGAAACCCAAGTTCAGGGATTGTGAGGATTTGAAAGAATGTGTATTTGATTGTGAGGATGAAAGACAAGCAAGTGTCTTTGAAGTCAATATGAAGAAGTTGTCTATTTACGCGGCTACAAAGTATGATATGGGCGCCATGATCTTGACCATGGTTGACAAAATGACTAAGTCAGAGCTTTTGAAGCCTACTCCATATACCGGATCTGATCCAATTGAGATGAAGATATATGAGTTGAGGATTGCACAGTACATCAATAATCAGCAGAAACTTGAGAATGAATGTAAGAAACTCTACACAGTGATTTTGAATCAATGCACTAACTACATGGCTTCCAAGGTGAAAACTCTGCCTACTTTTAAAGAGATGCATGTTGGCTATCAAAGGACTTACGTTCAAGTTTGATAATGAAAAGGAGTACAAGATGAGCCTCGTAGAAGCCATCAGTAAGTTGTATTGAACATACCAAACAAAGGCTATGCCAAACATTCAGTATTTGGAAAAAATTAACAATCTCATCAACATAATTGAGCATTATGATGGATCCATAGGAGTGTATAAAAAGATCACTGAGGGAATCCTTGCAAAACATACCAGCGGAACATATGATGAAGTGAACTCGAAGCTTGCCTACACTGACTCTCAAGTCGAGAAAGCAACCTGTGAAGGGAAGGAAAAGATGTTAGCTAGGATGTTCCTCAATTGCGTAGAACGTGCGCGGTATGGCGCAATGCTCACAAACTTCACAATGACTATGTCACCGGACGACGTGATGTATATCCTAATGACAGAGTCTCCGCTTTTGCTCTAATCAACAAGTGGCAGAACGGGCATGAAAGGCCTTATTACAATGCAAGCATGAATTGAGCGCCATTCACTCAAGATGGAATCAAAACTTCCAGAGGGATTACCTCCCAGGGATGTGGAAAAGATGGAGTGACTTTAGCGCAGTGTACAAACACAATCTGTGTGAAGAAATACAAAGCAAAGCAGGAAAGAAAGCAATTGACATATGATCAGGGTCAGCAACATCTTAACATGGTAATGGATCATGAGGTGGAATTGACTACTTACCATCAGGATGATTCAGACAAGGAATACTGTTATGACGTTGGAGCCGACTTCCACCAAGGAAGCGAGTTATTCAACAACACTCACATTAAAGTTGGAAATTCACTAATTTTACTAGACAGTCAAAGCACGCATAGTACTTTCTATGCTGCTGAGTTGGTGGAAAACATTCCAAACGTGGTTAAAGCTCTTAGGATGACAACAAACGGAGGAACAATAATTTACAATCTGCTAGATAACTAGATAGACTTTGTTAATTTGTAAAGAAATAGATTGTGACTAAAATAGAATTACTCTAAAGATTTCCCTAAATTCTGAATCAGACGTGCCACGACAAAGATTGGAGAATATACTGTTCGGAAATTTAAAACCGACTGAATCTCTACTATACAGTACTCCCGACACCCTCCCCTTTTAAATTTCCTTCTCCTTTTGCTTCATCACCGCAGAACATTTGGATATCTTTATTGAGTGCAACTCCATTTAGTTTTTTGGTAAAGATGTTGCTACAATTGTCTTCCGAACAAATCCACTCCACTTTGATTAGGCCCTTCTCTTTCAGTTCTCTTAAAAAATAATATTTGACTTCAATATGTCTCATCCTACCACCGACACTCCAGTTATTAATAAAGTCTTTGGCTCCCTTATTATCCATTCTCAGTGTCATTGGTAGCTCTACACGTAATCCAATCAACTCAATAACCTTTTTCACATAAAGCATTTCTTGAACACACTGCGTTGCCGCGACTAACTCTGCTTCAGTAACGGATAAGGTGACACTTTCCTGCATCTTGCTTTTGACACAAACTGGAGCTTTATTGACAAAGACTCCATATCCACTAACACTTCTACGCCCGTTAAGATCCTTGGCGTAATCTGAATCTGAGTATCCTTCAATAATAAACTGGTTTTCATCCTTTTTGCCATTCCAGTTCCCTTCAGGCTTGATTACCATTCCTCTATCTTTAGTGTTCAAACAGTATCCCATTAACCTATCCAACGCAACTACATGTGCCCTTTGTGCCTTTGTGACAAATCTTGATAGTTCTCTAACAATATTCGAAATGTCAGGACGCGTCCACTTAGAAAGGTAAAGTAACTTACCGACAGCCATCCTGTACCTCTTTAGTTCACTTGATCCAACAATATCCTCATTTTCTCCGGCTTGTAGTGTGCTTCCTTGTACAGCTGGGATATTGAAGTTTCCAACCTTTATTCCAAATTCATCCTCAAAGCTCTTAATTATGACTGGTTGCAGTATCTTTATACTCCTATTGCTTTTAGAATATTCGATTTGGCATCCGACATACTCCTTCGCTTCCGCACCTTCATCACATTCAAAATAACTTTTAAATTTGTTTATTACTTGTCTTACCTCGTGTTTATTGCCCGCAATTAAGCAATCATCAACCCACAACAGGCATATGCAAAGGCTTTCTTCATTCCACTTAAAGTACAAGCACGGATCTGCATTGCTCCTTTCAAAGCCTATCTCCTTCAATGCCTTGAGCAGCTCCAACCAAAATGCACTAGCTGCCTGCTTTAGACCATAAATTGTCCTGTTGAGTTTTAAAACAGAATTGTTATCATACTTATCTTCAAATCCTTGGGGTATTTTCATGTACAGGTCTTCCTCATCATTAAATCTGCCAATAAGAAATGCACCTTGAACATCAATCACTTCCATTTCCCACTGAGCCAGCGCGGTAAGTCCCAAAATGATCTTTATTGTAGTGTCATTAGTCACTGGGGCTGCAATGCTATCACCTGTATAATGAAGTCCCTCAATTTGCTCATATCCACGAGCATTAATTCGAGCTCTAAATTTACCATTTGCTTTTCGTTTCATTGCCCAGGTTGATGTAAGAATCTTGGCTTTGCTAGGAATGTCTAACTTACTGACTGGTTCCCAGACTTTGTTCTTCATCATTCTAATATATTCCTCTTCAACGGCTTTCATCCATTGATCCTTTTCCGGTGTCTTCATTGCCTGGTCAAATTTCATAGCCTGCAAATCTGTTGTTGTGCTAACACTCTCATCAAGTAAGCCAGCACCAACCAATGCATACTCTTCCCAACTGTCAACTGTGACACCGCCGGTTTCATCACAATATCTGGCTGGTTTGGAAACTTTTCGACCAGATCTTGTTGTAGTGACAACATTATTAACATCATTTATATTATTTACATCACCTTCATCTGATCCATTTGGATGTTCTGACTCCAAATTGCTATTGCTGTCCTCAATATTAGAATCCTCATCATCATATTGTTCAATATTGGTGTCATATTTACCAACAATCGAACCCTCCCCAAATATGAGGCCAGGAGAATTTCCTGCATCAGACCCCATATTTGGGTTCTCAAAATACATACAATTTAACCATTTTATGTCGCGTGTCACATGCACTCTCCTACTTCTTGGATCCCACATGCGTAGGGTGTCAGCAGCATGATTGTCAGGGTATCCTACGAACATGCAGATATAACCCCGATTCTCAATCTTTGGGGTAATCTTCTTCCTGAGTGTTACTGCCCCTGCCTCGCCCCAAATTCGTAAGTTCTTCGCAAATGCAGGAATTTTGCCATACCAATGCTGATATCGGCTACATGTTACTCCGTCAACTTCAACTTGTACCAAACTATCAAGTTTTGTAGCGGTTTTGAACGCTTCTCGCCATAACAAGTACCTATATGCCCTTGGGACTCAGGCATTTTCTAACATTGCCCTTCCTCTATTAGCCAAAATGTGAAATGAAATTTCTGCCAGATGGTTACGCTGTGGAGTGTTCCTCCCTGTGAATTCAAACTTTGGTTGCATTTTCCATGAGGAACTTTTAAGTCTCTTCTGCAGGGCTATATTTTCACCCCCTTCATCGCAACGTACCTATTCTACCTCACGCCCGCTGTTCTCCCATTGGTTAAAAATCTCACACGTTGGCTCTACCATACCTATTTTTGTCTCAAAGAAATCCGTGAACTTCATCTGAGTCTTCTCATCCACCAATATGCGCCAATACGGCTTTGGAGACTGCGCGATATCCAAAAATTCTTTATTTTTCACCGACGTAAGATCAATAAAAATACGCTGACCAATCCTATCTGCAATCCTGTGGTTGCTTTTCTTTATTATGTCCTGTCTTTGAGCCTTACCAACTGCACAGGCCTCACAAGGTCTTACTGCGCCAGTGAGATCCCACGACATGGATTGAGCAATTTTCCAAGTTGCTGCAATGGAGATATGACCCAATTTTGAATGAGCTTCTTGAATGTCTATTTTGACCATTCCATCCCTCGCACTGCATGCTAACTCTCTTTATCTGAATACCAAATAACATACCTTTGGGTGTCGGTATCTTTATATCAAAGGTAAGTGTTATTTCACCTTTCTTGAGCTTGAGCCCATCCGAATTACCTTCTAACTTCCATCCTTTACTCATCGACTGAGTTAAACTAAACAAATTGAATTTGCCATTTGGGAGATAAGAGACCTCTGATATTTTTACAGTACTCCACTGATCAGATTTGTCCAACTTTGCGCTTCCGACCAAATCTCCAACAATTTTGAATTCTTCTACTTTACCATTTCCCATGGTAATGTATGTCCCATGACTCATATCTCTTAAGTTGATCAGCCCATCTTTATAAGGGGTCATATGGACAGTAGCCGCTGAGTCTGCAATCCAGATGTTGGGTCTGCTTATATCTGGATCATCTGCCATACCTAGCAATATTTCTGAACCTGCTTCAGCAGCTGCCCCTACTTCACTTTTGTTTGTAATAGGCTTGAATCCTGGGGGCCTTTTATCTTTATTGGCCTCACAATGTCAACAATTAATTGCTCTGTGCCCTGATTTTCCGCAATTGATGCACTTCTTAATACTTTTGTTGGGTTTGGTATTCTTCTTTCCATTATCAGCATCATCTCGTGACGGACATTGGTTGGCTTGATGTCCGCTCTTTCCACAATAAAAGCATTCTCCATGGAATGCACCAAGTAATACTTCACCAACTTCTCTGCTGCTTTTCTGAATCTTTGATCTACTCAATTGTCTGTAATGTTGTTGCATTACAACTTCAAGGTCGGATAAGGTAAGTGCCAACCCTTTTGAACTCTGTACAGCCGTTAATACCAATTGGTATTCATCCGGCGCAACATCCAACACAATTGCTATGAGGTCCGCTTCATTGATTTTGTCCCCTGGAGCCATAAACTTCTCTTCAATGGCACTGAGTTGTTCAAACAATAGAGCGTGATCAGACCCCTTTTTCATTGTTATGCAATTGAGTTGCTGTCGCATTTCTACCTTAGAAATTGTATCCACCGGTCTATACTTCTTCATTAGACCTTGGACTACAAGATACGCCAAACCTCCAGGCCAGTCTTTTGTTACCGCCTTGCTCACAAGCCCCATGATTCCATCCGTCATGAAAGCCATTGTGAAACAAGACATTGCCATCTCATTTTGTTTCTTGGCAAGCTTCTGAAGTTTTCCTTCTTCTGTTCCGGTATCAATTGGAGTTGTATAGGACTCTGGAAGGTTTTGATCCATTTGCTCTCCTACTGCATCTCCAAATCCGGCTAAATATCCATATGCTTTAAACTTGCGCCACCATAGCTGAAACTTGCTGTGATCGCCGTCAAACACCGAGATGCTGCCTGGGTTCATTCTGATGATATCATCGCTCATGCTACTCCTTTAATTCTCCTATAACTTACTTTCTTTTGTTTGACCAATCCCCGATTTCTGCTATCTTCGAGGCTACTTGCAAGTATGATAGATAACTAGATAGACTTTGTTAATTCGTAAAGAAATAGATTGTGACTAAAATAGAATTACTCTAAAGATTTCCCTAAATTCTGAATCAGATGTGCCACGACAAAGATTTGAGAATATACTGTTCGGAAATTTAAAACCAACTGTATCTCTACTATACAGTACTCCCGACACAATCAACAGGCAGACTTACCATATTATGGTACTATATGGTTTAATTCAAAGTCAATTGCCAACATCATATCAATGCCGGAAGCAGTGTGTAGGGGACATGAAGTAACTTATTCCCCAGGATGTTTTAAGTTGACCAACAAGAAGAAGACACTTGAAATGACCTTTCAAATGAATCAGGCGGGTCTATATGCATCAAGAATAGTCTTCTTCAAAACGTAAATGTTACAATCAAAGATGTGGAACATGCAGAGAGAATTTTCGGAAAAGAGTTAGGATGTATTCAAGGAAAGACTGTAAGGACATGCCTGGATATTGTAGTTACCGATTATATAGAAGTCCCTCCTGACATTATAGAGCTACACTGTATTGTGACAATGTCAATGGACATAATGAACATTGACCGCATACAATTCCTCATTACTACCTCAAGAGATATACAGTTCATGAGAGTGTATCAATTGGAAAGTAAGGATAAACAATTAATCCTGAGCAACGTGCAATGATTGGTGAATCTATACAAAAAACGAGGTTTTGTTATACAAACCTGTCTGGCAGACAACGAGTTTGAAAGTCTACACAGCTCATTACTGAACCTTGGAGTACGCCTGAATACCTGCACTCTGGGTGAACATATTGCAGAAGGGGAAAGGAACATATGAATTACGGAGTGAGACTGGTGCAACTTTGTCATTGGGTGTTGGATCTGTGTATAGCATGGCAAGGAAGCAGAAGCTGAATACACCAAGCTTGACGGAAGCAGAAATAGTTGTAGTCCATGATGCAATGTCTCAAGTCATCTGGTTTAGATAATTTGTATTGGCACAGGGTGTCAAAATGTCCACATCAACATCAGATACTTCTTCATAAAGTATAGAATCAAAGCTGGAGAAATCGAAATTGTTCACTGTCTTTCAGAAGAAATGATTGCGTACTTCTTCACTAAACCGATTTAGGGAAAGAGATTTTCTGATTTGAGAAGTGTGATCATGGGAGAAAACATCAAACAAGGATGATTTGATACATTTTGAAGGAGTGTGTTGATATACGCATTGATCTATCGCCGTGCGCACTTTATGACCGTTTGATGAAAAGTATCCAACGTGGTGTACCAGCCGCCGACAGGAATTTACTGGTCGTTCCGTAGCTCAAACCGAGCACAATACCAAGTCTTAACATGTGGAAAGTGCTCTCAACTTTTCAAAACACGGATTATGACAATGTCGTGGAAGGAATTACGATTTGGTAATGATGTTCGAGATAATCATAATTTTGTAATCTAGTGGTTCTAAAATTGTAACAGCTTGAAGTCTTGTTCTAGGTTTAGATTAAGATCTTTCTCTAACATTACTAAAATTATTGACTACAAGCAAGAAGCAAAGGTGACGGATATGTTGGCAGTCAATTCAAAGGCATTCAAAAAGAAGATTCCAGGAGATGGAAGGGACCGCGGATTTGGCGGTCAGTTCAAGGAAACGGGATGAAATAACCCATTTAAGAAACCCAAGTTCAGGGATTGTGAGGATTTGAAAGAATGTGTATTTGATTGTGAGGATGAAAGACAAGCAAGTGTCTTTGAAGTCAATATGAAGAAGTTGTCTATTTACGCGGCTACAAAGTATGATATGGGCGCCATGATCATGACCATGGTTGACAAAATGACCAAGTCAGAGCTTTTGAAGGCTACTCCATATACCGGATCTGATCCAATTGAGATGAAGATATATGAGTTGAGGATTGCACAGTACATCAATAATCAGCAGAAACTTGAGAATGAATGTAAGAAACTCTACACAGTGATTTTGAATCAATGCACTAACTACTTGGTCTCCAATTTGAAGACTCTGCCTACTTTCAATGAATTTTTCATTCTATTATTTCTCATGTGCAGCGTTAGGGTCTCATCTACAAGGGAAAATACCAGAACATGAAAAGTCTATATCACTAATTCATTACCTTAAATCGCATGACAATTCTGAGCCACTTGTGACACGATGCTCTCTCGCCGCCGCAATTTTCGCAAAAGCAGAATTAGATATGGCTGAGCCAAAGGTTGTTAATCTATAGTTGGGCGCTAATGTCATGCTAGAGTACACCTATGATGAAGCTATTGCATTGCTAGACAATAAATTGAGCCTTGCAAAAAAGGAGTTGCATGAATTGTCCTTTTAGATCTACAGTTCACAAGAAACCAAATCATTACTTCTGAGGTTTGCATTTCTTGAGTTTACAATTGGGACGTTCGCCGTAAACGTATGCTGTTACAGCCTTCATAAAATACCTTACTTTGATGTCAATTTCATTTTTTGATGATTATCTCTTAGAAACAATAAAGTCTCATTCATCTCATACATTCACGGAATTTATCTTTTACCATGCAACATTTCTTAGCTTTATGGTTGGAATAAGCATATTCATGGGAAAAAGGGGTTTAATAAATTATTTTGAGAACCTTGGAGAAGAAATTAGGACTTTTGAAAGTGTTGATATTGCAAGATGATCCGTTGATTGATACGAAGGACTTTATTTTCATGGCTTGCCCACAATAATTACTCAAACAATCGATAAGGCAACAATGATATTCACTTGCCTAGCTGTAAGCGATGGAGACTAAGTTTCATATGTTTCCTAAAAACAGCTTAACATTTTAAAAGTAATCATCTTCTTCTAGCTCTCGGATGTCCATCCATGGCTTCTTCAATGGAATACTAGAAGTTCCGGTGAAAATTGATTTGAATTCTTCTACATCTTG
This sequence comes from Fragilaria radians, assembly GCA_900642245.1. Lineage (NCBI taxonomy): Eukaryota > Bacillariophyta > Fragilariophyceae > Fragilariales > Fragilariaceae > Fragilaria > Fragilaria radians. Next base: position 19,648 of record CAAAJI010000123.1, on the reverse strand, counting down.
AATGTCACGAAAAGTTTTATCAGTTGTCGTGGACTGGCGACCTTCATAATCCATTTGACCGTACTCATGCAACCTTTGGCCAAGAGTATTCAGCCCATTAATTGTCCCAATATCGAGCGGATGATCTGCCTCACGAAGTGTTCGTGCCACTACCATGATTTCGTACGTATTGCGAGTTGCCTCTGCTTCGTCGCAAAGCTCCCAATCTGGATCTACATCTTCAGTCCATAGTTTGAAGAAAGTTGGGTCCATTGCGTAACGACAATACGGAAATGCTTTCATCTCATGAAGCGCTTGTTCCAAATTCTGCTTCTCCATCTCTTTCTTGGATGGAATCTCTCGTCCCCCAGTTAAGAATTGCATCAATAGCCATGCTTTTGCATCAATACCAAGGATTGGATAGTTGTCATCATTATCGTTCCTCAAGAACATCATGCTAGGGTTTTCGATCAATATTCCTCGATATAATTCGGGATGGACCACAAGGCTACCACACCAACGACCCTCTCTAGGATGAGGTACATTGCCTATGCTTTTAGATATAGGATTAGGTAACATTTCCCAGTCATCGGGTACTGGAAAAGATTTTCGACTTTTATCACTATCGCATGCCCATCCGCATAACTTTGGCTCTAACATTCCATACTGCCCACAGTATCCTGTACAAAGAATGATTGTATCGATATCTTTTATGACGACTTCATCGCCTTGCATTTCCTCATATGTGTCATATGCAACTTCTTTAGTTCTACCAAGAACTATTTGAGTACCATTGATTACTTTGATAGGCGAAAAACAATTCAGGCACTTGACCCGATTCTCCGGCCATTTATTTGTCCAGGTGACAGCATTGTCCTCAGATCTTGAGACGATGTAAACGCGCTTAACGCCAATTTTACAAGCCATTAGAGCAAGGTCTTCCGCGGAATAGCTACCTCCAATTAATAGCACTTGCTTCCCTCGAACATCATCTTCAAATGAATTTGCGTCACTCGAGTGCCAAATCTTACCGCGGAAATCGTGTAAGATTCTAAGCAGAGATTGTGGAATGAAAGGCATACCATTTTCTCCGGCAGCCCAAATGCACTTATCAAAAAATTGAGTTGATGTCACTCCTGAGAGCATATCGCGAACTGTGATGCTGAATTTTTTAGCGTTTTGGTCATAATGAACTTTAGAAACAGATTGGTTAAATTGGACATATTTCTCGAAGAAAGTAGGGCAATTCTTAATAACACGTCCTATCATGTATCCCAGTAATGCATGACGTGGCATGTACACAGGAAGTTGTCGACCAAAATGCTCATCATATGTGTAGTCAAAGAACTCAATTCCTTCTTTGGGGCCGTTCGTCCAAAGCGCTTCATACTTCAGGTGTGAATTTAGAATCAAAGAAAAATGAGTGTGGAACATGAGAGACTGAAAAAATATATGCGAAAATAAAGATTCATAATTACCATTTGTGTGCCACATCTTTCAACCGAACATTCAAACTCGGTTTCCCTTTTTTCTTCTCGCAAGTCGGAAACAGTATTTCTATCAGATCTCCATACACCTCCAGGACCACTTGCCCTTTCGAAAACTGTCACTCTTGGAAGGCGATCAATCAGCTCTCCCCTATCAAGAAGCTCCTTTCTTTTTGTCTCAAGAGCGTGACAGAAAAACATTCCTCCTGGACCGCAACCGATTACAGCGACGGAGTCTGGCATGTTTACGAGTTTGAATTTTGCTGACTGAAATTATGAAAGTCGGTGTAAGTCGCATTTCAAAGGCGCGGGAAATCTGGCGATGTTATTATAACCATAATCGAGTCAGCTGGAATTAGTACAAATACTTTGGAAAAAACGATTTCCTATTATATTCTAATATGCTCGTACATGCGATATCATCATTCGATCGTTTGCAAGATTCAAGCTTGTACTACTATGCCAATAATCAACCAGAAAACCTAAAATTAAACCATGTCTTTGGCTAGCTCTTGTAATTAATGGTAATTAGACATTGGAATGCTATTTGAATAGCGAGTGAGAACCACATCCCAATTCTTATGTACACTACTTAGCCATTAGCCGGCGCCTCTATGCCTAACCCTTCTGCATATTCACAAGTGGGTAGAGAGGCGCGCCTAAAAATAATACTAGGGATATAGCTAACCATATTCCTCATGAAAATGCATCTTTATCGAAAGTTTAATGATTAAGGGCCAATCAGAATTATCACATGGATGAGTAGTATTGTTGTATCTCTTTGGAATGACTCTTCTTATGATAACACTTTGGATGTCTCAACTTCTTTAACTTTAATGCAAAGTAAGAATACACAGACAAAGTTAACAGAAAAAATTGATTTCCTCACTACAGCTTTTACTTTGCAACAACAGCAATAATCATTGAGGATCCAATAACAGCAGCAGTAACGACTTCTGCAACAACAGCACACACAACAGCTAAAATAAGATTTCAAACCATAGTGATAATTAGGATAAAAAGTAACATGTCCAACTTTACACTTTCCTGATGTCAATGTGAAATCAATGGTTTTTTACTTAATCACACAGACAGTTCTGTAAGTATGAATACATTTTAAGATACCAATGCCATGTTGGATCCAGGATTAAACTTAAATATTGTATAATGTATTAAAGTGTACAACCTGCAAATTCTAATCGCATTCACGAAAACACATGCCGTCGTTACTACTGCTGGAAATGTATGAACAGAAATTCAAAGGTACATCATTCTGAATTGTCTATCATGATCTTGTGTAAAATAATCAAACTTTGCGTAGCAAAGCAAGCGCCAACGACTAGTCCTACTACTAAAAAGGTTCACATCTTGTGCGTTTTATTAGTACTGTAATACTCGAGAACGTGACTACAGAGTTTACAGAGTGAGTGACTAAAATCAATAGGGATATAGCAAATTCATCCGGTACACCTGATTTAATTATTGGGAAGTAATATAGTTATTCCATCCTACTTTCATCAAGAATTATAAACTAGAATGTTGTCAACACTTTCAATTGTAACTGTAGAATATTTAATGCAATTTTCATTCAAATGCAACTGAAATGTGGATATTTCTAAATGAGACTATTCCTTTAAATTGAGGAAAAAGATCTTTTGTGATTCTTAATCTTAACTCTTATTATGATTGGTTAAAAAGGCATTACTCGTATGGATCAATTATCTCGTTGTGTCTTTGGGATGATTCTGATTGTATTAATCCTTCATTTGCCTCATTTTTTAAACTGCCAAACAAGTAAAGAATACATTTTACAAAATGAATAGAACAACAATATTAACTTTGCACCGACAGCTTTATTTTGATTTTTTCACCAACAATCATTGACGTCACAATAACAGCAGCACCAATAACTTCTACAACAAAGGCGCAAGCAAAAGCAAAAATGTATCTTTAAGCCATAGTTTGAATAAGAAAAAAAGAAATTACTTCCTTTACACCTTCTTAATTCCAATGCTATATCAATGGTATAATTTACTTTAATTTCTGTGATGTTGAAATGGCATGTTAAGTCAAGTAGTAATACTTAAATATTGTGTCATGTATCAGATTGTATGACCTGCAATTTCTAGGTTCACAAATAACAATAAAAATCTTTGTCATAATTATTACTGGAAATGTAAAAATTCAAAGATATGGAAAATAATTAACTCTGTGGAGCAAAGCAACTAGTAAAAAAATAAGAATTGAAAATGCCGAAAATGAGCAAGAGCTTCAGAACAACACAATTTTTTTTCGAACAGTCACGAACTTTCGATACTATGGTATAAAAAGATTAAAACTAACACAACCATGAGGTCCTCTATCAACTCGACCAATGGCAATAACAATGGGATTGACTTTCATAAGGCGCTAGAAGTCTTGTCGATGCGATCGAATACGAACGATGTTTCTGCTGGTGATTCTGATGGTTCTGCTGCTTCACAAGGATACCGTGCTAATTCGTGTCCTTGTTTATCATCACAATGTCATTACATTACGAAAAACAATTTGCAGCAGAACAATGAACAAAAGCAGATGGATTCCAATCTTTTCTGTTACAGCACTGAAAATGCAGCTTCCGATGTGAAGAATTTAGGACAGGTTATTGACATTCACGAAACCACTACCAGTTATGAGGATTTAAAGGAATCGCTGGAAAAGCAACATCAAGACATTCAATTGGAACGAAAAGAACGACAGGCGATTCTACAATCTCAATTTGTGGCCATGTCTGTCGAGGAACTTGTGGCTACAGTTTTGGATGGTCAAGGTAAACGTGTCGAAGCATATCGGGAATTTGATGAGTAAGTAATAATACAATTTGTACGTTTTGATTTAATACTTTTTGTTTCAGACAGCGTTAGATCTATCCTTTAAATCATGAATACATTATTTCTTTCGTGAGTTCTCCTCAAATACGCATGATCACTCATTTTTACATTCTCTTTCCCCCAATACTATTTGTCCAATTCAATGATGAAAAAGAGATCTTGATCGGGTCCTTCGGACAAAATCCCTTACTTTGTATCCTTCGTATTGCACAAAGGCCACTGCGTCATTTTCTTTCATAAGCGAAACTTTGATTACCATTCAAAATATTCTACAAGATGTCAGACATTCTCGTCCAGATTTGTCGGATTGGATTGGAAAACTACAGATTCGTGAAAAGGAAAAGCTTCAAATGACTGCTGCACTTCACTTGGAAAAGATTCGGCTTTACCAATTACAACAGCAACGATCGAAATTGATGTGTAATGATTCCAATGATGCTGTTCAAGATGACGACGATGACTGTGAGAATAAAGAAGATAAGATCTTACAACTGCTACAAGACGAAATTTCATCGTTGCGATCACGAATCGATGTATGTGTACGGGATATCAATGAGATCTTGGATGAAATTCGATACGCGATAGTAGATTGATACGATTGCTTAGTTTCTCGCTGATGTAAGATGAAAGCTTATCCATTTCAAGAATGTTACTCAAAGGTATTTGGATAAAATAAGTAGTAACGTTTGCTTATTCTCATTTACACTTATTCATTTCGCTGATGTTAAATCAAAGTAGATTGCGGGTGATCATCATGTTTGAACAAGAGCCTGGCTTTGACTTTGTAATGTATTTGAATAAAGTAATGTTCATTCACAAATTAATCCGATAAAGAAATTCCAGGATGTGGAATCACGACATCATCATCATCGTCATCTTCCAATCGATCATCTTTTGATAGGATTATACGTCTCTTGGCATTTTCGCGTAAATGACAATGCTTTACTATAGCCTGCAAACTTATCAACGTTTCATCCTTTTTACCCAAATTTTCCCATACAGATGGGTCTACACGATTGTACAACTGAATCATATCCGGACAAACTAGTTTCGCCACCGCACTCCGTCCAGGAAGAAGGGGAAAGACTTCTAACGCTGTTTGAAGTCGACTGACGTCTGTAGTCAACCCAGTGATGGACATTCCAACGGCTATACTCAACAGAACGTCTTGAATCATCTGAAATGAGTCATCTACTTTGGAGCTTCGCTCTTCCACAAGTCTTTCCGAATATGATTTCCATTCTTTGACTTTTTGATGGGATGTCGACTTCGTGTGTGGATTTTGGAATATAGTAGGGAAATATCGATTCTTTATCGTTTCTAGATATCTTTGAACTGCTGGATTTTGCCCAAGACGAAATGACACGAATGTCAGCATCGATGCAACCGCGCCGTAAGCAAACGGAAGTGCCAAGGATTTGGCAACTTTCAGTTCGTATTCATAATCTGCAGCGTGTACTCCTTTCCAAGCCTTAGGAGCACAATCCAACAACTGATTAAGAGCATTCTTTCCCACTTTCCAATATTCAGTTGCGATGACATCCTTTTTGGTTAGCATTGTCTCTCTTGTTGCATCCCCCTTATCCTCCAAACCGCTCATAGTATGGGATATACAAAATAAGGACACTCAAAGATACAACTCCTCCAAGCCATGAAATCGAGCTACACAACAAATTAACCTTAAATTCACTCTTTGCGAACTCTTTCGACATTTAAACCTACTTTGCAATGACCTTCCTGTTCCATTGATTATACTACTTTTATTTCTTTTTCAATGGTTAATGACTCTTTGGGAAAACCTCCTTCCACCTGATATCTTCTTTGCCTTCTTGTCCCCATTCCTTGCTGACATCATGCCTGTGTTATCCTATACCAATAGAAATAATTGAATTTCCAACCATTTTGACTCTCAATGTTGTTTAGAATTCTGATGCGTTAACAGTTAAGAAGTTACACAATTTACTCTAAAACTATGCAAAACGGTTGTTAAATCATGAGCGTTTCTTTAGAATTTAAATGTATGCCAACAAATAATCGAACTTGTCCTTCTTTCCCGACAATAAGGATGTAAACTGGATTAGGTGTGAATTTTAACTGCGTGAAATTGATGATGAAGAATCAAGCTGTATATAAAAAGTGGTGAGACATGTATGGATTCATTGACTGTAAAAATGAAATCCAAAGGAAAATGTGGATTAATGATACTTGCATGACATGCCACTAATGCACCACTGATGAACGCATGTAATAATGTCGGATGGTATGATAGTTATAAACAACAGCACAGTGATGGCAAAGAAATGCGGAAATTTGCGATGCGCATTTCATCAAATAATGACAATATTTGATTGTCCCCGTGCTTGAGAGTGTATAGGTTGTAAACAATAACAGCTTAATAATTAAATATTAAACTAGGAGATGTGAGTGTGTACTGGTACAAGGAGACGTGTTGTACCGTTAGTGAAAAGTAAATAATAGTAGAAACAAAATACACTAATATTTAATCATCTAGCTATGGGAAGTTACTATCCTACTACTTACCTACCACAACTTGAACTATGATGAATTATTCACTAGTTAAAATTAGTGCATATTAAATACTGTTTATAAATAGAATGTATCATTATAAAATCCAGCACCGTATCCAATCAAGGATGGCTCTAATATTTAGTTCTAAGACTGCACAAGACTAAAGAATAAAAATCGAAAATAGATTATAATTTATCATTCTGCTATTTCTATACCTCGCCGTTGAGCAGAGGCCTTAAAATACGGCTTTAATCTCGGAAAGAAAGAAGGGGGATACAATTGGATAATTTGCATCATATAAATTGCATGTAATTGATAACACTACTGAGAAAGACGTTCTGAAACTTGTGAAGCCAGCTCAATTGGAAAGGCCAAATAAAAAAACATAGCAAAGCCTCAAAGGAGGTAGTGAGATCCCCAGAGGAAGAATGTATGTTGATTAAAGTAAAATAAACAGAATAAGCAATGTAGGATCAAGTTTTACAGCGCTGGTTGATGATCATTACTATGCTGACTATTTGAATTGTTGTAAGGTATTATCTGGGGGATAGCATAGTTGAGTTAATGGAGGAATTGACAGTGGTAAGAAGCCCTAAATCGCTGCCAAGAAATGGTTAAGGTGGAACAATAGTTCCAGTCACTTAATAGAAGAATTCATGCATTGATTCTGGCATTGAAGATCAGGTTCAGACAGGTCTTTGGTTAGATGCAGGTGTGCGTCAGCATTGACTTAATATGAAACCTAATAAAAAGTGAAGAGAAGGGATTTGGAATTGGCATTTAAGAGAAGAAGAATCAAAGACTCAATAAAGTTAAGGGTATCAAAGAAATGTGGGTAGAGTAAATAAATATGTGACCTGGTTAACTCTCAATATGGGGTGATTTTGAGAGCAATCAATGATCAGACTCAGAGCGAGACAATAATCACAAGAAAAAGGAATATTTTGTTGAAAAGGCTAAGGCTTTTGAGCAATTTGGGGAAGACATTAAGAATTAAGTTGCTATAACACCCCAGGCACACCAGGGGTTAAAGTTTGAAGGTGAAAAAACAAGGTCAAAACATTTGTGATCAATGTAAGTTATATAGAGATCTCAAGTGTGTATGCTATTGTTTCTAATTTACTATTCCAGGTGGAACAAATATAATGAAAGAATTGTCAAAATGCAAGAATGAAGCAGAATTGGCTGTTTACAAAGAAAGGGTAAAATCTATAAATGACACAAAAGCATTCTATTTGAGCTTGAATAGGTTCGGAGGTGGAGAGTAACATCTGTAGTACCTTGTGGAAGTGATCAAGCAGGGGAAAACCGTTACAAGTTTATTTTCTATTTTAATGTGAAACTTCCCATTTGTAGCTGCTCTAAGAGTTTATACAATTTGTAAATTATGATCTAAAAGTTACTTTTATCCTAGATCTCTTGTAATCAATTGCAACGTGTTTCCTTGACCACAAAGTCTCTTTAGCTTAAGTGTTAGATTCAACACTTAACATTTAGACTTTTTGATCTTAGATTCACGACTTAGATTCATCAATCGTGAATCTTGATAGATTCCTATTCGTTAGTTAGGAATCTGTAATAGTTATTCCTACAGTATTGATATGAAGGTCCTGAAACGATATTAAATGATCTTCTTCATATATAAGCAATGGTAAGCATCACTAAATTCATAAAAGACTATGCCTTAATTGAATTTGTGGAAGGTATAGAAAGAATGGTTACCTATGTGACCTATTCCAGTTTTAGATGAGTAAATACAAGAATATTATTTCTACTATTATTTACTATGTACTAACGATAAGTTTGGACGTCTCCAGTATCGGTACACACACACATCTCTTAGCCTTATTAATTTCTTATAGTATTATTAGACTGTATTGCTTACAACCTATAGTGTTAGGTATTATCTTAATGAACTTAACTCAAGATATGTCATGCTTGACACAAATAAACATTTTAGAAGATATAATACTATTTCAAAGCTTAGAACTGAGATTTGGATGTGTACAGCAACATTGATTGCGCTGGTGACGTTGAAGATTTAATCAGTATGACCGGATTCATTATTTACCAGTTGAGCAAGCTGATATGAGGGAGACGTAAGGGTCCGAGAGGTTGAATCTTTCAAGTATTGAAGCCAAATACATGGCAATGAGGGAAGCAGATTCATTTACTATTTTTTCAAAGATATGGGCATTCTGTTTCAGTTAAGGTGTCAACAGAATTGTACCCGGTAGCCCTCTGTCAGGGAATCCTTGGAAGATGGATCTATCAAGATTGTATTTTGTGAGAACTGATGATATTGATGCATATTCGTTTATCAAGATCTAAGTGACGGAACTTACGGGAATTATGTCATGAGATCCTTTAGGGACATGGTTGGCTGAAAATGTGCAATAGAAAGGGAGTTGATAAGACATTCCAAAACTCAATCCTTGTAGTTAATTGTTAATACTGAGCTGGAAGTGGACGAATAAATTATGGTGTGCAATGGTGCAAAGCTGGGATCAGTGAACAGAGCTCAATTCAAATTATAAATGCTTGAAGCTTGGCTTTATACATCATTAATAAATTTAGTATGTAGATTTTTCTAAGAAAGTTGTATGGTGTTTGAAGTCAAGATACCGAATACGGTTGGAAGCGACAATGCTGAATAGCGTTATTGCCATAAGTTCAAGCTCAAGAGTATAAACTAGACCAGAAGTCACTTTAAACTGGAGCATTTTGTCGATAGGTTGTTGACTTAGGTTATTTTTGTCAAGTCGTTCAATACCGGGGCGGATACTTTTTATGAAAATCTTACAAAAAGAGGCTTTTGAATGACATGTGCATATTTGTTTCCGAAGCATTGAATTTGATTCAAGCGAATAAATATCAGATATAGGAAGGGTTTTGCAGTGGCTCAGCATTACTCATTCTTTGATTATTTGAATGCAAATTCATGAAGAGGTAAAATTGACTTGGGAAATGACGAGTCATTGAGAAGAGCTATTGGAACCCAAAGAGAGATTTGAATCTAGGAATCTCATATATAAAGACTCTTTGCCTAATAAGCTTCCTTTGGGATGTGACATAACATATTCCGGAGAAGGGAATTACATTCAAATGTAGCTTTCCAGATTTTTCCGAATACAATATTGCAACTTAAATAAAGAAAATTTTTTTAGCGATGAGTGTACTCGTAATAAATAGTCCATTTAATGCTCTAAAAAGGCGAACACATATGTTATCAAGATCCATGTTATGTTGATGCGAATACCTTCCGACATATAACCTTTATCTAAATTTATTACATTGAGAACTCTCAAGGCAGTGCACATCCTCGTGTGCAAAATGGGTTGTTTCTATCCTCTTACTTGTTTCATAAATAAGTTGTGAGGTATGTCATGAAGAAACATAAGGTAGAAGTATCACTAAACTTGTCGTCCGACATCTAAAACATTAACCTTCATTAACTGACTTGCTAAATACAGAAAGTGAGTGGCTATCAAATGAATGTATGTCTTTTGTCCCCATCCAAAATGATCTTGATTGTTTGAATTCTAGCGTAGACACTAAATGGATATCAACCAGTTAAAGGTTTCTCCGATAATTCATTTTCAATTTCGATGATTCAAGTGACCCATTTGGTTATCCCTAGTAAGAAAAAGGGAACTACCAATTACTGGTTGAAGTTAAATTCTTTTCTTAAAAATCAAATAAATCGGTAAAATGCAACGGCAAACGTGTAAGGAGAGGTGGCGGATCCACTGGCGTACTTTATAATATTTAGAGGAAATTTTTGTTAATTATACCCATATGAAGTTGTATATTTTCAGAAAGACAAAGTCAACAGTAGACATTCAAAAATTAACCTGCTGAAATGCGCTCATGATTCTTGTCACAGGTGAGATTGGCAATTTATTCATCATCCAAGACTCTTTTTTAAAACATCAATTACTTTACTCGTATCTGTCGCTCTTTCCAATACACACCTTATTGCAATAACTTTCATTTTGGAGAGACTCGATTATCGCACCGGACTGTTAGAAAAGTGGAGGAGCGAGGCAAAAGTGAATGGTTGTGTCAATTGTAACTATGATGGAGAATCCTACTCAAGCAGTTGCTACTCCCTCGATAAATGGAGAATTAGCAATGGGCTCCAAGGAAATTGAAAAGCATGGAGAAGTATCCATTGCTCCGTCTTCTGATGCAATGCCTTATTGTACTACCGAAGCAGATCCTTCAAGACCTAATCATCAAGTGATTACCAGTAGAAATCAAGAAGCAATGACGAATATCTCTGATGGATTTGTCAACATTGAGGAGAACTTTCGAACCATGGTTATCGATAACGAGTCAAATACTTCTCTCCTCGTCGAAGGCCAAGCCCACATTCACCATGAACAAGATAACGAGTACGACCTAGACGGAGAAAATGATGAGGAATCTAGTGATGAGGAGCCCCTAAAACTATTTGTTGGACAGGTAAGAAACAAATACAATGAATTCTATGAAACTCAGCATTGCTGGTTCTACCACATCGATCATTATCACGTTCAACAACTGTATACGTTTCATTCTACATATTTGAAAAATGCAACTATCTCACTTCCTTTTGCTGTTCTTGCAACATAATTTATTCCTAGATCCCTCGAAACCTCAACGAAGAGGATATCTTCCCTGTATTTGAACCATTCGGTCCGATCAAAGACCTTCTTATCATACGAGATAGACATACAGGTGTGCATCGAGGATGTGCTTTCGTTACTTACTGGTCCTTTGCGGACGGCGAAAATGCCCAGGCAGCGTTACATGACCAATTCATATTCCCTGGAGGAAGGATGCATATTCAGGTCAAACCTGCGGAACCACACGGGTCAGGTAAGTATACGAGATTCAACTTAATGCAGATTTCTGAAAAATGTAGTACTAACAGAGTCTTTAGCTTCCTCTCAATCCAAACTTTTTATTGGGATGTTATCAAGAAAGGCTAACGAGAATGATATCCAAGAGATGTTTTCACCTTTTGGAGAAATTCGGGAAATTTTCATGATTCGTGGCGTGGATGGGACAAGCAAATGCTCTGCGTTTCTGCGTTATGCAGATCGAGAATCGGCAATACGAGCAATTGAATCTCTGAACGAAAACGTAGTTATGGAAGGATCCAATAGACCTCTAATTGTGAAATTCGCGGATTCTAAGCATCAACAACAAAGGCTATTTCGGCAGATTCGTCATCAAAGGCGTGATCACCCTTTTCCAACAATGCGAGTTGTACCGAGTTACCACAAACATCCAGTAAGTTATTTATTTCCTCCCTTTTTTCCACTCCTTATGTATTCGAAAACTCTCAACCCTCTCTTCGGATAGATGCTTCTTCCAGGACACATGGTTATGCCTCATCATTATCCAATGCCAGGATATGGTCTGCCTCTGCAACCGACAGCAAATATTCCCCCGTTTGCAGGCGCAGCCTCACCGCATCAACACCTTCAGCCTTTGCATCCACATGCAGAAATGTACAATCCTCATCTTTTAGGTTCGTTACCTCATTACCTTTACCCAAGTTTGCAAGATATGAGAACAATTAATTCGCGTCCTCGAGAGGGTCCTGCTGGAGCAAATCTTTTTGTGTACCACCTTCCCCACGATTTAACGGACGCGGATCTCGCTACAGCGTTCAATCCCTTTGGAAATGTCATTAGCGCCAAAGTGTACGTCGATAGAAATACAGGGGAGAGTAAAGGATTTGGTAAGGACGAAATCTTTCTTTGTTTTCGATCTTGAGAGTGCTACTTTAGTACAACTCTCACATTTTGTAATTATAGGGTTTGTGTCATATGATTCGGTTATAGCTGCAGAATCTGCAATTGAACAAATGAACGGATTTCAGATAGGAAATAAACGGCTAAAGGTTCAGCACAAGCGCATCAATGGCTCCTTCTCGACAAATCCCGATGCACAACCTTCTATGGTGGTCTCGCTGTATCCATGAGCTTCATATACACTTATGATTGACCTTAATTGTAGTCACTCAATAACTGGAAAGAAGCAGAGTAATTCATTTTTCATTTCGTTAACTCTATTTGTGGAAATTGTTTCTTTGTTTAAACACTTTACATAAATAGACGTCCAGTTTTTGCAAATTCAATATACTAGCGTGAAGATTACTGGAGTTAGGCACGTTCCAATTTAGAAAATAGACTTATGTTGACACTATAAAACGCTGTGGTACTAAGCGTGTCTCAGAAATGTAAACATTATGTTTCTGCGTTCAAAATTACAATCTTATTTTCCAAGAAGTATATTTGGAAACCCAGTTCAACCACTCCTTTTTCCGATAAAGTCACAAACTTCCTCCAACTAGCTCAAACACAGAGAGCATTTAGTAATCTTCATCCAATTCATCTTCTAATTCCTGCGCTTTTTCTTCATCTGTTTTTTCATCGCCTGCCTTGCGGCGATTTCCACGACTTGCTTCTAGTTGTTTTTTGTAAGCATCAGGAGGGTAACGCATTCCTCTGACAGCATCGTTATGAGTAGTCAGGCAATACGCAATACGCCTATGAAATGCTTCTGCCGGTTCTTGAGTGGCATAGACATCAATTAAATCATGACTCTGCACATATCCTTCTTCATGATAGATAGTCGCTTCCAGAACTCCGTCCCTTACAGCTTTAGCGACCACGAATTGTGCCGATGCAGCACTTGGTAGACCTAATCGATGCGCAACATCATCCAATGAAATACGACTGTAACTGAGATGAAGCTTTCTCAATCCAGCTTTCACAACTTGATGGGCTAAGCGAGAAATCAATGTGAAGGTCTTATCTTCTCGGAGTCGATCCGAGTGGCTGAAAACCACTTGATGAAACACCGACAAATCACCACGACGAACGGCCTGTGTAATCGCCATATATGGAGCTAGTTCTTTCTTCATTCCAGGCGTGAAGAAGATATGACGGTCTGGAATCTCTCCCATTAGAAGTTGTACAATGATAGAAAGACGCTGAACAGTGATTCTAAATCCCAGTCCCACTGTGGACGGAGTCTTGCGGAGGCATTGTCCAAGATTAGAAAAGGCAGAAGTATACTCCAATCTCAAAGCCTGGATGCGGCCACTGTTGTAAAGATAACGACAAAGTTGATTATTAGAGGCCGTTTCTGGGAAAGTGGAATTGGTCAAAAGTTTATGGGCTTGTTCGACTTTCGTTCAATGATGAGAAAAATTTAAATTTCAAAAAAAAAAAAATTTTCTTGCAAAGAATCCTAACTTACCTTGTGAGGCTTTCAATAAATCTCTCAACATAAGATTGAGAAGTGTCGCCTGTGAATCTACATCACGTCTAAGGCTCGCAATACTATGGGCTTTAATTAAGTCATTTCGTAATGGAGCAACCAGAGGAAGGCTTCCCGTGAGAGATTCAGCAACTAAGGAACGATAACGATAGATCCTAGCCAGTAAAGGAAAAAGAGATGCCATACCTGGCCCCAAAGTTGTAGTAGCGTTTGTGGCCACTGCGTTGATGTGCTTCGTTATAATTGCTAAGGTAGTTTCAGAAATTTCGAACGCTCTATCGAATTTTTTGGACTTCCAATAAAGTCTAATGAGGAGGCTGAGAAGCCAGGACTCAATTTCTCGCTCGGAGAATTTTGACAAATACTTTTTAGAATCGGGAGTTTCCTTATCTTCCTCAGTGTCCATTAGATCTCCTTCTTTCATAAGCAATGCTTTTCCTTCCACGGCTGCTCCTTTTGGATCTAATAAATCTTTCGCAGCGGCAGCAATCAATGCGATAGATGCTTTTGATGCTTCACCTGAAGAAGTTCCGAGCCACCGCTTCATAACTTTTGCTGGATTCGTGTAGGCATAATGCACTCGATTGGTTTCTGTACCTGGTCCCCATAAAAGTCTATCGAGGCGATTAGCGGCATTAATTAATGGAGGTTGAGTTGAAATCTCAGGATTTCCCCTCTTGCTCTTTTCTTCCTCCACTTTGCTGAACTCGGATTTTGCTTCCAACATGGCTTTACGAGCACAAAATTATATCCGAAACGTAAGAAAATAAAAGCGAGCAAAAGTTTCAGACCAAAATTCCTTGCAGTTCGCTAATGATCGAAAAAACAGTGTAAGAGCTGATAAAAATTATTTTTGCCATGCGACAACGAAAGATCGCACTACAGAGCAGCCCCAGATTATTACTATGAGTTTCAAAGCGATTCAAGATGAAACTCTGATTTTGGAATAAAATACAGCCATAAAAAATAACTAAGACCAGCAACCATGATTCAAATCAAATCATCCAACTCTGACTTAATAATTGACAAAAGTCACCATAAATTCCAAAGAACTACGCGAAATTACTTTCATAATCTCAAAATACTTTTTCGAATTTTCTCCCTATAGTAAGCCACCTTAAATTATTCCTTATGCAAATATTAAATAAAAATAGTGCCACCATATAATACAGTTGTTTACATGAACTGTTTGACTGGATTGTATTCTGTGTAATGTGTGTCCACTCAATTTTCATACAATGGAATAAATCAATGTAATATATGGTCGTTTGTTCTGAATACATTTTTTGTTAGATCTAGTATGATAAATATTGAGAGCTTTGTCTACTTTCCCCAATCTTACTTTCTCCATTTGTTTTTATAGTAATCTCACTAGTTTCCGAATCATCTCTTTCACAGTATTTATCACATTGAATAATAATAATAAGTATTGCTGGGGTTGCGAAAGAAGCATATGCAAATCCCTTTGCGTGAGAGAAGAAATTTATGCGTAAAGCTTGGCTCGATTATCCTGAATCTAACTTGAGAACATCCCATCACTGTACTGTTATAGAGGAAACTTAATGTCAAAGAAGAGACGAAATGGGAATAAGCTTAATTTGGGGATTAAGCCCTTAAAATCGATGGACACATCTCATTCCCAAGGCCTTGTGATTTAGTTGCTACATTTTATTCGAATACATTGTGGTTAACTTTTAAATATACTTATATCAGAATGCACACTCTCTTAAAGAAAGGTATTGTAGTCCATCCAAAAATGCTGGATGGAGCGTATGCGATGCTTGTATCATTGGATAATACGTAATTCTTTCGATGAGAGTCAATATTGCAACGTTGTAAAAAAGTAAAGTTCGCACTTTTCACTCTATCATTTTTTCCCTAGCATTTGCTGCTTCTCTTTTTTAAGAATCGAATTATCCGATCACTGGAAAAGCCTTAAATATTATTAAAGATACAAATCAACCATTTAATTCAAGGATTGTAATTCAAAAAGTTGTAGAAAACGCTTGATATCTTCTTTCACAGATGGACCAACTCAATGAGTACAAAACCAATTTTAACTGTGATTATTCCTTTGGATGAAAAAGAAAAGAGATGGCAAAACTTCAATGACATCCAGATTTGAAATGGGATGATGAAAAGTCAATACAATCAGGCCATACTACTTGGAGATGATTTTTGCCAAATTCTGATTAATCAAGAGGGAAGAAGAAAGAAAGATGAAAGAAGAAGCAAGACGCACTAAATACGTTATACGTTAGTTCATTATTGCGTTATTTGCAAATGGCTGTTTTATTTTATCACAAGAAAAAATCATTTTTCTAATTCACAACATTGAATCAAGGTATAATGCATCCTAACAGTGGAGCTCCACTTCCGTGAACGTATGAAGTGCTACGGCCTAGTTTTTGGTGGTACTGACACACATTGAACAGTTGCCTTTTCTCCCTCCGTTAGTTACAGCTTCGTATTCTGAACCAAAATCCAAGAAATATTCTGTGAAAGAAATGGCTCCATCACCTCCAAATCAGCCCCTTTCGGTTGTTTCTACGATAATCGGAGCAGCTGGGAATTGTTTTTGCGAAGTAGCGAACTTGAGAGATAGACACGATTCTGGTGTGTTTCTATTTCTAGAACTCCGTGGTGTAGAATGCATTGCCTTGGGGTCGATCGATTCCGAATTAACTGCAGCACAGAGAGTTCAAGATACTATTGCTCAATTATCAGAACAGATGAACAGAATGATTGGAGTCGGCTATTTTATGGAAGCCAAAATAACCAAAACAATACCTCTAGAAATTTGGGAGAGGGAATATCCCCAAGACTTAAAGTTGATCACGAAGGAAATTAGACAGACCATCCATCAAATCAAGGTATGCAAACTCATAAACATTGTGATCATATGATAACAAAGACTGATATTAATCACTTATTCGAATGAACTCACACAATATTAAAGGAAAAGAAATTCAAATCTGCATTGAAAACTTTATTTGAAGTCTATGAACATCAAAAGAAATATCCAAATGTTGGAAGGAACAAGTTCATATCGGGGATCACATGTCACAACATTGCGGTCCTGTACGTTTTATCTGAGCAATTAGAAGAAAAGGCTCTACCTTTTTTCCGTCAAGCTCTAGAGTTGAAGCGAGGTGCTTTTGGTGTGGATCATCCACAGGTAATGGTAAGTCATTCTTCGATAATTTAGTGCCCATCTACACCCTTATAATTAAGTCCACTGATAACGAAGGAAATCTGATAAACCCTTTTTCTTTGGCTGAAAGAAAACCTTGAATGAAATTGGAATTCAGCTCTTTGCACAAAGAAATTTTGCTGAAGCTTTAGAAGTTTTTCATGGTGCCAAGATTATTTCAACCTCTCGATTCGGACTTACGCATCCATCCCTCTCGATGCTTCTCAATAATATTGGATGTTGTCGATTTTCTCAAGGTAATTTCAATAAGGCATTTAACATATTCTTGGAAGCAATAGAGATCGAAAAGGGAACAGCACGTGATGACCTTGATGTTTTACATGTTGGGATGACTATGAGTAACTTAGGCTACATACTGATTCAAATGAAGCAATACGAAAAGGCCCAGGAAATGTTTGAAGAGGCATTATTGGTAAGTTAAAAATGATGAAAAATGGTTTTATTCTCGGGTCAACACCTTACATGACCTTGAACTTTTTAACAAATTAACATGAGCAGCTACAACAATCAGTCTTGGAAGATGGACATCGCGCGATTCAAGGAACTATGCGAAACCTTCAATTTTCAAATGCCTTTCATTGTTAGAGTTTCTCATGGGGGGGAAAAGAAGTATGAATTTTGAAGATTCGATTAATGGCTATCGTTCATATTCAAATGGTTTGTTTCTCTGAAGCTCATTAATAACAGCAAGAGCATTTTTTTGTGTTTCAAGCATTTTCTGAAAGAAAGAAGTTGCGTTATTATGAAACGAGTTAGTTTAGTTGATATGCCTCCTTAAGGGCTTCAATATATATATATATATATATATATATATTGTTATTCATTTTCATAATTGAAAGCAGATCATTTCCATATAATTGTAATGTCAGTTCGCATTAAAAAAAGCAAAAATTCAATATTGTTTCTTGAACAAAATGTAGTGAGAAAGAGATCATACAATAGATTTGCTGATCAATTTGCGCAGCAATGCTCCCCTCGAAAATAACAAATTTTATATGGCCCAAGGCAATTTATACTTCATAGTGAATGAAATGAGTATTTTTACGTCAAGTGTTAAATTGCTAATACATTAACAATAATTTGGATCTTATTAACACTCCACCATTTAACTTTACTTTCAAGCTGGGATTAATTAAAGCTCAAATTTGTTATAATTTCACAAACAACTTAGAGCACAATGATCGGCTTAGTACCAAATAAAGTAAGCACCTTCTCCATACTTCAGTTGGCTCCCCAGGAGAAAGGCGGAAAAGGTACATTCTAGCAGATTTGTTATTGCCACAATCACTCTTTTTTGTCTCAAATAATAACTAGATCAAGTTGCAAATGCTGAAAAGGTAGTTGATGCAATTTATTTCTCTAGAGTATTGAACTTCAATGATAGTGGCATCATCTATATTTTGAAAATATGATGTAAATAGTGTATTCAAAATGTAACGGCATGGTTTAGTATTGTATTTGAACTAGTTTGGATATGGCTTGGCAGAAATCTAGCTCATCGGTGTCACTACTTTAATGAATTTCAGAGAGAATTAATGAGCAAAGAAAGAATGTTGGTAATTCCTTTACATGGCTGAATGAAATAACATGAAGTAGGCAGAAGCAGCTTTTTAATTGTTACCCTCATTGTCAATACCAAGGAAAGCCTGTCAAGTTATCTTTGACCATCGATTCTTCTCTTTGTCACTTCAACGAATGTCAAACTTTCCAAATCTAATAAATGATGCACTCTAGGATGACTTTCGTTTAAAGCTTTGCGTTTCTTCTGACGAAACGCTATGCAACGTTCTGGTAAAGAACAACAATTCCAGTGGAAATTGATTCTACTGGAAATAGGCAGTATGTCTGTCTGGCCCGATCTGCCAACATTCTTCCAGGTGGCAAACGCAGGTCACATAAACGGACAGACGAAGAAACAAATCGGAGTTGTGACAACTGTCACTTGGAGAGGAAAGAGGGGACTGATTGACTGGTCTGATAACATCAAGTATCATTACGCTGAATCTCTCGCTTTTAAGACTTTCTTTCCCATCTCAATATACAAGTCAAAGTCCCTCCACATACTTATTTATTTCTACAAGCATTCGTTGCAATTACGTACACGTGATTCACAATGACGACAGATAGTCATGATAGTTCGAATGATCTTTCAGGATTGGGAGGATTCTTTTTCTATGTTTTCATTATTCATCCATGTACGGCATGGATTCTAAGACCTGGTCGGTTCCCTCGTAGCCAAAGTATTTTATATGCCATTGCATTTTTAGCTGGAGTTGCAGCAATTAAAT